>JACATO010002247.1:0-31902 GCA_018389105.1 Nautilus pompilius
TCGTCAGTACACATGAAAGAATGGAAGAGAGAGAGAGAGAGAGAGAGAGAGAGAGAAGAGAGAGAACGTAGCTAACTTTGTAAATTGCTAAAATCAGGCACATTTCGACTTGAGGAGATCTCGCTCTTCGGAGAGCGTCTCGGTCTCGTCACGAGCCGCCGGTAAGGGAAACTGAGCACTTGTCGCGCGTCTGGTAGCTGACCGTCCTCGGAGGATAGTGTTTCCTCATCGTCTTTTTCCTTTTAAAGAAAGCCCGTTTGTTTGTTTGTTGTTTCGCGGGCGCGCACCGTACCTGGGAGAAGCATTCCGAAGCGACAACAACAGATGTTTTTCAAACGAAGTAATGAAGAAGATTAAAAGCGCCGATTGCCACCGCGAGCGGAGCCCTGATAAGGTGGGGCGAGAGGCAGCCCAGCGACAGTAAGATTAGAACACCCCGCCCACCTACGCGACTCCGACGACGGAGTACGAAGAAACACGCGCGTGAAGCTGTTACTCGTCGGCCCCCTAGCGGGCCCCGGCAGACCCACCACACTGATGCTAAAAAATGTCCTTTCGGACGACGTTTAGAAAAAAAAACAAAAAAAAAAAACCCTTCTTAACAGACACCTACATATCCCCGAGGAAAAGACTCACCGGCTGGCTTGTTGTTAGGGGAATAAGTGAGTTATAATCCCATTAGCTGTGTAAAAGAGACTCAAATACAAAAATATGGTGAGATAAGATGATGTCTTGAGGGTCGGGGCCTATGCGGCGTATATAGCCAGCCACGTTCTTGTTCCTCATGGCAGTTTTCCGTCAGCTGGCTTGTAACGAAACCGATACCAACGCTACACCGGTCTACCCACGTTAAATAAAGCTGCCAACGACCGTGAAAGGGTTATGTTGCAGCTGCTGCGGGAAGATCACAGACCGGGGGTGACGAGGGTTCGTCCAGACTCGAGCCCGCGGTCGGCTGACCAGCACACTGGCGACTAGCCAATCTGTTGACAGTTTTCCAAAAAATAAATGTTTGACGGTGTCCATCGGGTCACCAAATAGGCTACAGACGCCACCGTCTCCAGTGTTCACTGGTTGTGGGTCAACTCCCAAAAACGAAACGCAACCAGCGCCATTCTACGTTTTTGACAGCTTGGGAAGTTGAGCGAAGATCGAGCCAACTGAGGGGGGTAACATGGGCGGTCAAGAACCCCTTCATTCGTCAAGCCCTCCACATGTGCCGAGATGGGGATATATCACCGGTTGCATGCCAAGTCGTTAAGGGAATGCTCGATGCTACATCAAGGGAAATTCCAAAAAAACTTTAGAATCGACTGCCCGAGAAAGGAATGTCTAAACAATTCTGCAGTAAACAGGTGGCAGTTTCATGTACATCTTTGGCACGGAGATTCTAGAAAAAACTTGGGAGGTGACCGGCCCAGTCACCACCAGTAGCTACTAACTACACCTTTGACGCAGGTGTCTTTAAATTTAAGCTTTACCAAGCCAACACCGCCATATTAAATTTAATCGAATAATAATAGTAATGACGATAATGCTTAATTTTTATTTAAAATAGTTTTCTACTGTAGATAGATGGAGTTATTTCCTGTTTGTGATCTACGCCTGTAGTTCCACACTCACACAACGATAGATAAAATATTGGTGCAAAGAAAGCATCAGGAAATACCAGCCATAATGAATCATCATTCGTAGCGGAGTGGAAATCGTCAGAAATATCCCAAAGACAATCAGCAAATTTAGACTTTCCCGTGAGAGAGAGGGGGGGAAACAGAGAGAGAGAGAGAGAGAGAGAGAGAGAGAGGAGAGAGAGAGAGAGAGAGAGAGAGATGATAGCGAGAGAGAAGATGACGAGACTGAGAGAGAGAGACAGAGAGAGAGATGACATCGTTACAGAGAGAGAGATGACGTCATTAATGAGAGAGAGACACAGAGAGAGATGACATCGTTACACACAGAGAGATGACGTCATTACTGAGAGAGAGACACAGAGAGAGATGACATCGTTACAGAGAGATGACGTCATTAATGAGAGAGAGACAGAGAGAAAGATGACATCGTTACACAGAGATGACGTCATTACAGAGAGAGAGAGAGACAGATAGAGAGATGACGTCGTTACAGATAGAAAGATGACGTCATTAATGAGAGAGAGACAGAGAGAGATGACATCGTTACACAGAGAGATGACGTCATTACAGAGAGAGAGAGACACACAGAGAGAGAGATGACGTCGTTACAGAGAGAAAGATGACGTCATTACAGAGAGAAAGATGACGTCATTACAGAGAGAGAGAGAGAGAGATAGAGCGGGGAGAATAAGTGCGAGGCAAGCACAGGTTGAATGATGTCAGTAGACTGTTCTATCTGCGATGCTCTGAGGTAGATTAATTCCTGGAATTTAACCTGTTCTTTAAACCCGTGGGGCTGCTCCCTCCTGGTTTGTAGAGACAGTACACTGTCTACATTAGGCAGCACGCAACATCACTACGTGCCCCCTTTTTCTTTGTTGCTCCGAGTGGGGAAAAAAAACAACCCTTAATGATAGGGAACAGATAAATGTAAATAATTTCAAATGTTGAAATAGAACAAGTTAAGTTACTACTACTACTACTACTACTACTACTACTACTACTAATAATAATAATAATAATAATAATAATAATAATAATAATAATAATAATAATAATAATACAGGCATTATAAGAAGAGCTGGTAATTGCCTGCTAACGTTCTGAGTGGTCAGAAGAAAACCCAGAGGAGGGAAGTTCTCGTGGAAGACGGTGCACACCATTTACCAGATAATTACCGGAACCTGCAGGTATCTTGGAAGAAAGTTCACCCTGTGGAAATACATTTCGTGCTGTTTACCCGGGCCCCGAGGGTGTTGCTCCAATTAAGAACTCTATCTCTATCTCTCCCATCACCCCCCCTACTCCCTGGGTACTGGAGTAAAAATCCATAAATAAGTCAGCTTTTACCCTCCTAAGATTTCTCTTTTTAACCCTAAACCCTCCATCTGATACAGCTGCGTTCTGTATGATTTCCTAGAAATAAGCTGGAGAGAAAACCCCAGGTTTTTAATGGAGCTTTGATGCCATAACAACGACCAGCGGATGGATTATATTATCGTATTCGGCAGGGCCCGGTGAAGAGAATCTAATCGTCCGCAGAGTCTAAAACCATAAGCCGGCGATTTATTAAAACCTCCGAGAAACAAACTCAGTTAGCCAGCCATTCGCGCTCACGAGTTCCCAGCGATACGCAGCCGGGCCTGGAATCTGTTTACCGAGGTGAACACGTCCCAGGCCTGTGAGAAACAGGATAAACCTGCCGGGCTGCTTTCGTGCCCCGATTTTGCGCAAACCCTTCTATCCCCGGCTGGTATGGATCACTCTCAGGTTCTGCGATTCTTCCGCTGCTGTTGCCCTCGGCACTTACGAGACAGTCATTGGAACCGTGTTGTTACTGGGACGCATGCCGGTTAAAGTCCAATTTGACCGCAGCGGTACCACAGAGACGAAAGTTATCCACAAAGGCTGAGTCACATATACATAGCTGACATCTTAGACATATTAAATCGTACTGACACTACCAAACGGCTTAAATAAGAGATGCCAGTCGATAGCTCCACTCCAGGGGTTCGGACAGCGAGTAGCAAAATACGGTCTGCAGATCTTAAGCGGCCGGAAAAGGTGAGCCTCGCGATGGAAGACTGAGACTTCCGACCATTTTTGTGGAAATGGTCAACTCCAGCTAGCGGTCTTCTCCCTTTTCCGTTTTTGCCCGTCTCCATATCTGAAATCACGCACGAAGCTCATCAACAATATCTATGAAAGAACCTTTAATAACCGTCTGTTGGAATCGAGAGGCTGTCATCTCGGCCGACCATAAATGCAGTCATAATCTGTATCGTAGCTAATTAGTTAATCGGCTTCGTTCAGTTGTATTTCAGTGCCCTTTAATTAACTATTCTAAGCCGAGAGTAGAGAAGGAAGTTTACTTTTTTAAAGAATGAAATGCGGTTCCACTGCAACATCCAGCCGAAGGCAAGAACGATTTCGGTATTCCAGGTGGGCTATGTCCGCTGGGCTGCACGGATGAGATATCTGTTACTAATTGATAGAGCTCTTAAACGAAAACAGCCTTAACCCGAAGAGAGTTCCACATCTACTAGACTGGTGCCACCCCGTGATTAGAAGCCGTTTGCATCATCATCAACATCATCGTTTTGTTGTTGTTGTTGTTGTTCCATCGGCTAAATTAAGCAGCAGACTGATTAGGAATCACACTAGCATAGCAGATTCTGCTCCGCTACCAGTTGGTGTTGTTAGCTTCATCCCGGGACGCAAACTGTTAAAAGATATTGCACATGAAACGTGAAGGCAGAGAGAAAGGCAATCAAAGAAATCGCACGGGTCGGACAACGAGATGATTAGGAACACTGCACTCTCTCGTTAACTGCTTTCAAAGACCGGGATCTGACTTTATTAATATCACATGTTTTCATTTCTCACAGGAAATTATCTCAGAATTAAAAAAAACGCACACACACACACACACACACACACAAAAAGTGGCATCCGGTCCTCCTTCCATTAATGCATCAGCGACAGTATGTGCTCTAGAAGATTATTCAGCAGAAAATTAAAACAGATTGATGAATATTTGGGGATTATGGGTGTGTTAAAAAGCTTGGAATCTCGTAACTAAATAAATAGGATTACATTCCATTCGTTTTTGCAATCGCAAATATTATGTAATTAATGATGATGAGTGAATTAATCTGTGTAAAAAACATGTCTGTTAATAGGGAACTTAACTGTGAGTAAATACCTTTTTTTCTAAAGCTTACCAAATAGCGTTAATTCCAAGAGATTGTTAATACATTTAAACTTTCGTTGTTTTTTAGTAATATGTACGGAAGTCTCACTAGCTCTCGCGTCGGCAAGACCAAGAACACCAAGCAGAACGGCATAGATGAGCGACATCTAGGTCTTAACGGTTCTGATGCTACAAGTTTATTACCTCACTTCGAGAAGAGTTCAAAAACACACAAAATGGCGGTCTCCAAGACGTCGATATGAAAGGAGATAACTAATTAACTCGCTTGTGTATTCATTAATACTGACATAAAATCATAAATAGTATTAAAAAATGTAAGTAAAGTCCGTGCTCTTCAGAGTTTTTTTTTTTAAAAATAAGATTAAAAATTAAAATTTAAGTTTCTAGAATGTATATCTTAAAAAAACATTTTCACAGTTTGTAGATGAAACTACATATATTTAATCGAAGTTACCACGATAACTGTAACTAAGACAACACAGCAAGCAACATGAAAGCTCAATAAATAAGAAAACTAACCGTCCTTGAGACATCGTTGACCCTAACTATTTTAAAATTATTTTTAATTTCGATAAACTTCTCATTCTCGAGCCAACTGTTATTGGCAACGTCATATGAATGTGCAGTACAACCGAAGGGATGGGAAGCGTACCGCTTATCTTTGGTGTATATTTTTGACGGAAAGATTTAGACTATCAGAGATGGCATTGATCTCTCTAAAAAGTCCGATTGCATTTACACGTTATATCTGCCTTTATTCCCTGACGCCGGTTCAAGATTTAGACAACGCTGGCGCAACTTTTCACTACCAGCCCATGGATCAGTCTTGTAGAGAAGCTCAAACGACGAATTACGCCCCTTAGCTGCATAAGTCTTTTTCTCAATAAACCGAATCGCCAAGTACGGTGTCATACCACCAAAATTTACTCTAAAACTTTTCTCAACGGCTGTTGTTATTTTATCTGGACTCTCAAAGTTAGTTTTTCTTTTCTTTTTTTTTTTCTATATACAAATTATTGTTTCTGTCGATAACTTTTGCCTCGATTTGGATATCTTCAGCCAATTCTCTGGCATCACACAAATGACACCATAGAATTTCTCTTCAGTTCTATACCGAGCAAAGTAGGCTTCCACTTTCTTCAGTTCTTGTGTTGCTTAGGAAAATCCATAGTTTTATTTCGCAACATCACACCGACGAGGTTGATCTGGAAGAGTTTGTTTTCCCGCCAGCAAAGAAACTTGCAGGTAAAAATTCGTTCGACCATGGCTGTGGCATAACTCCAAGTTTTCGCTCCAGTCGATCCAATAAGACCATTATCTGGCGCAACTGAATCAAGCCGGACATATTCCTCTAACATCACTGCCTTTCCTTCACGTTTGCGCCATCATATCCTTGCCCGCGGTTGTCACCTGAGGGGAAATTAAATGATCGTATCGTCTCCAAAATTATATTTGTTATACCGGTGTCACTAGCGTTTTTCAGAAGCATAAATTAATGGAAGCGGTCGCGATCGCCATTAGCATCAGAATCTTGAAGGATTGGTGCCATCTACTCTGTGCGGCTCCCATCTGTCGTGCAATCAATCACGATCGAATGATATTCCAATTTTGTCGTCTGATACGATGGGTTGTTTCGTTTCGTCAGAGAAGTTAAATCAGCCGTTTTAGATAACGATGACGAATTTCATTTGTTAACATTTTTTTCTCTCCTCGCACGTTCTCTCATCATCGGGATCGAAGGCCGAGATTGATTTAGCAAAACTTTAAAAATCGCTAATATTTAGCGTAAATAATTTATCAGAACTTCAACGAAATGCAAGATTTTCAGAAGAAAGGGATCTTCTCAAACCGACTGACCTTTTCAGAACTTGATACCGGAGCCGAGTTTCTTTATCAATTAGTTGCAGATTTACGGAATCGTTCGCGCTATTCAAGTTTAAGCGACTTTCTTGATTTATTCCAATTCAGAGACGCCTCCATCAGACGCTATGAGGACTTACGCCTCTCCAAGACCAATCCCATGCCGTTTCAGTCTAGAGAACGTTTGTTTGCCAAAGCAAATACATCTTTTGAAGAAAGTTTGCAACGGAAACAAACAAACAAACAAAAAAAAAAAACGGAGTTGGAATGCTCTGAACAGAAGAGTCAGCCTCTATGGACGTTTTCATCATCTACAAGTTCTTTTGCATAATAATGGACGGAAAGATGCGTCTTGCTAACAACTGTGTTGACTCGTTCACGACCACAGCTGAGCGAGTCGCAGAATCAAGAATACTAAGAATATCAATACCAATAAACCATAAACCGGAACCTCTTTCTGTGTTGATTTCACGCGTGAATGGCTTAATTTAAAAGATCAAACTGCTTGGATTTTTAAATACGTTAATTCTAAAACAATATTTATGTATTATCTCGTCCAATCCTTTACTCATGCGATGATTATGCTTTCTATTCTTATCTTGAAGTTAATTAAACTAATTCAAAATTAGAACTCATCAGTCATACATTAAGATGAAGATGCTAATTTCCACGTCAGTCACAATTTGAGACCCTGGGCTTTTATATGTTCTATGAAATGGAGCGTTTTGTGAGATTTGACAATAATTTATATTATTTCAAATAGGAGTATATATATATATATATAATTGTAAGAAATGGAGTACGAATCATATATTACTATAAGTTAATAGAAAAGAATTTTAAACGAAGTTCTTAAAATCAATACATTCTTGAAATTTGCTAAAACCTCTTTTTGGTTCCATGACCCCACGCGCCCACGGTCGGCCCCGCACACACATTTATTCCCTCTTTGCACCGAAAATGTACACGGAGAACGAAAGTTTCCCAACGGTTCGGCGTCATCCGTCCGGCCGCTACTCTGCAGCTTTACGAATAAGCAGAGCAAGACACATCACAGGCAGGTCGCCGCTCTGCGCTGGTGTGAAGCAGTTCTGGAACAGTTCTGCTGAAGTATTTAAAAACGAACGGATTAGATGGTTTGATAATTAGGGAGATTGATGAACGTACGACGTCAGTAGAGAGACAGTAAGAAGATTAATTTAGAACCGGGGTTGGGGTGTGTGTGTGTGTGGTGTGTGTGTGTGTAAGGAACTGAAATCGGTCCTTTGTGGACGGGCTACACGCATATTTGAATGGACGTGTGTGTGTGTGTGCGCGCGCGCGCTGGGGGAGGGGGTGACTGAAGATACACGCCGGCCGGCTCTCACGATGTAGCTGGTGGCTAGCTCATCACTGCCGCAACACCTGCTGCTCTACTTATTCGCCGGACTGATTCGTCCAAACAATATCGTCTCAGAACACCGTTTCCAGCTATTCTCGGTAATCCGAACTTTGAACAGCGACAAATATATCTTTTGTTTGTTTGGATTTTGAAAATTTTGTTTTGGCAAATATCAGTGGAAGTCTTTAAGCTAGCGGTCCCATGTGTTCTGCCGGCGGAACCGGTCGGTTTGGAAAATAAATAAGTCCTGTTTTAACTCTTTCACGTCCTGGAAACACTAACAAAGCGAAAATAACTTGATATTCTCAAAGAATCCGCGTGTACAAAAAGAGAATGTTTTGGGAGGTTCTTGCTTTTAGCGGTGGATTTATAGATTTATTTCGTAATCTTTTAGAAATTAGCAAAAGTCTTTTAAGGTAATGAGAGAGAGAGAGAGAGAGAGAGAGAGAGAGAGAAGAGAGAGAGAGAGAGAGGACGCCAGAGGAGAGATGAGTCATTACAGAGAGAATTACGTCATACAGAGAGAGAGACGTTACAGAGAGAGATGACGTTATTACAGAGAGATGACGTTATTACAGAGAGAAAGAGAGATGACGCCATTACAGAGAGATATGACGTCATTACAGAGATATATATGATGTCATTACAGAGAGAAAGAGAGATGACGCCATTACAGAGAGATATGACGCCATTACAGAGAGATATGATGTCATTACAGAGAGATATGACGCCATTACAGAGAGATATGACGCCATTACAGAGAGATATGATGTCATTACAGAGAGATATGACGCCATTACAGAGAGATATGACGCCATTACAGAGAGATATGACGCCATTACAGAGAGATATGACGCCATTACAGAGAGATATGACGCCATTACAGAGAGAGAGAGAGAGAGTCACAACACGGATCGTCAGCGGCGCGTGCTGCAAATAGCTGTCGCCCCCGGGAAAGAGAACCCTTCAAATCAGACTGACTGGTAGCTTATCTTAATAAGCCGCCGCCGCCACCGGAGGAACGCCGTTCTGTGTTCTCGCCTGTTCTTAACCCTCTCTCTGCGGTGCCGTGTCGCCATTCTAATACCGTTCTAACGGCGTACCACGTGGTCTGGACACTGTATTGTAGTTGGCAGAACCCCTTCCCCCTATTTAAAATGTTTGCCGCAACTGGTCGTCGGAACACGAAGTCTTTGAAAATGATCGCTTTTACTCCTGTTTATATTCTATACTTCACATTTCGCTAACATTTTACCAATTTCCGCCTCCTTAAACGTTGTTTTTCGTCAAATATTGCAACAAATCCGATCAACCACGGACAGATCTGGTTACCACCAATAAAAGAATGCTGTCTTTCGTCTTCAACCTTCTGTCACGCACACAGCAAGATGCAGATGTGATTATTTAATTTCACCATCCTCCCCGTTTAACAGTCACTGGCTTTAAGATTAAACCGGTTTAGAATTTTTCTAATTGAAAAAAAAGGAAAGAAAAAACGAGTAAGTCCGGCTTTCGATATCTCAGGAGCTTCTGAGGCCGCAGACGCTCACCTGTGGGTCGTGTGATTCATTGTCTTCTTTCTAATCTACGACTTCTTGCATCTCGTAATCGTCGTACATCTCACGGACTGATGCTAATGACGGTGTCCTCAGTTTTCTGCGATCTCCGGCTGTGCGCAGAGCATCAAGTGTCCTGGGTCCTGGGATGCGAGATCGAACAGTACCCGGTATCGGTATCGTTCGACCACAGCCAGAATTTTCGACCAGGAGCTGCGAAAACTACCGAAGAGCGAAGATAATAATAATAATAATAATAATAATAATAATAATAATAGGTATCTATCAACTTGTGTAAATGCCTTCGTGCTGCAAGGAAAGCTAGCAAAATGTCTTCTAGATAAGAATATAATATATTGGTTGTATTTCTGATCAGGAAAAGTTGTTGACTGTTTGTTTTTTTAAAAAAAAATTCAAATCGTTTGAAAACAAAGTCGAACCGTCAGCTTTTGCAAACTCTCCTCAGCAGCTGCCTTCCCGTCTTGAGAACCAATAAGGCATCGACGCTGATCGAAGTCTTCCTGCGAAACGTATCGTTTTTCCCCGCAAGAATTCCTGATCGGGTGCACATGCCAAACCCTTTATTAGGAGAATTAACAGACTTAGCCCGCACATTCTAACCATTTCTTATCTTCCTGCGCCCGAGGCGTAATTTACTGCCGGAAAAACTCTGCGAAACGTGTAGTAACACGAGAAGGAGACAGCTTCCGGAGGTCCACGTTTCCTTGACTTGGTATCGCTAACAGCACGTGGTCTTCTCGGATGTTCAAACCGAAATCACCCGGGAAGTTGCCCGCCAAGCAACTCGTGCGCCTGGATCTCGTTCTCTGGAGGCCATCCGCGGAGTTTAGCATTTTCTGCTGGTGCTGGCATGGCAGGTTCGTCCCGTGCGGCTTTGGCAAAGCTGATACTTCACGTTATCTTCTGCCGGTTGGAAGAATAAGAACAACGTCACGTGTCGAAAGAGGAGATCAGATCAGATGCCCGTTTACCGCGACCTACTGGTTTGGGTCTCATCCCGCCAGCCGTCCAGCACCGCGATAACGGTATCGGGAGCAGTTCGGCGTCTGGCGAACCCTTCCCTTCCCACGAGCTCGCAGGTCGTGTTTTTGATAACGACTTTGGCGTGAGAATAGTTTAACCAGCCTTCTCATCTTTTGAAAACATGTCGTGGAGAGCAACACCATCAACGATTGAGGTACGGGCAAGGAGGCCGTTAAGGATCCACCGGCTGAGAAGGCGAGGTCGCACGGTACGTCTCTCCTGATTCAGTCATGGACGACGCGCACGTTTAAAATGGTCTCCACATTTCTGGATTGTGTGTGACATAACTCGAGAAACGTTCTGTTTGCGGCAGATTTTTTCCCAGTTAATCTTTTCTGTGTCGACGGTAAACATCGAGTTTTTTAAAAAAAAAAAAAAAGAAAAAAGGAGAGGTCACTCGTAGAGCCTTGTTAGGTGAATCATTTTGACGGTGCTGCCTCATAGTTTGAGAAGTAATCACAGAGCTGCACAGAAGTCGCTCCGGATATTTGTCTCTTCAGTGGGTTTGCCTCCAGTAGTTCTATTGACCAAAACGATCTCCTTCCACTCGCTAACCATCCTGATGCAGCTCTGGTGGGCCCTGTCTGAGATGTGATGGAGTGCCAGTCACATCATCTACCCAGCTCTTCACAAACCACCGAAACACCGTGTCGGGCACTTTAGGGCGCCTGAAATCCCATTCCACAAGTGACCTACCTCAAACGGCGATCTTCACAAGATGGAGCAGCCTGGCTGGTATTAGTGCTGCTGACAGATGTTGAAACATTTTTAATTTTAAAACGACTCCTTTCCCTACGAAAGAAAAACCCTGACGTGCTGCATCAAAGTTTTTTTCCCCTTCATTTTCAGACGCATTTAAGAAAATTAATAGTTTGCATTCCAAACAGGGATGCAGTGCCGTAAGCTCTTCAACATCTGGATATTTATATTGTTTTTTTTTAACTGTTTTAAATCTAAACTGTTATTTTGCAGAAGCAAAAATCTATATGAGCAAAGAAAATAAACAAAATCGGCATTTAACTTTAATGTACGCAAAGTTTCTTTATTCCTGTAGAATTATTTTTGTACAGGGTAAAATATAAGATAAAGAATATTAAACAACAATAAAACAAGAGGAAGTAGAACTCGAGAAAAGTCATAAAGGGAGATAACTGGAGAGGGCTTCGTTACAGCGGGCTTGGCCTGTGTGGACCGGAAGTCGCTAGCAAAACGTACACTTGTCGGACATTTTGTGTTTGCTTATCTGCAACTTTACACGGACGGGAAAGTAAATAGTAAGAACAAGTTTTATTTCTCTCTTTTCTTCAGGAAGTCTTCGGAATGCTACGGCACGCGCCATGACGTATCTAGTCATTTCGGATAAATCCCTCAAAAGAAACAGTCTACTGATATCGTTTTATTAAAGTATCGATGAAAACTAGCATTGATACCCGATCGATACCCGTATTAATAAATAATATCTCCTAATTCCGAGGAGTTGACGACTCCCTGTGCGACATTCTTGGTGCTTTTGCCAAATTAAAGGTGCGGTCTAAAGCAGTGATAAGTCGGTCCTGAGATAGCTAAAATATGGACTGGGTTGGGGGGGCGCGGCGTCGGGGCCCATGGCTTCATTGCTCACCGACTCGGCATAGTTCTGCCAGGACGCCCTGCGGATGTTTGGTTTGTTAGATCAGCGCTAGACAATGTCGCAAGAACGGGAAGTGACGACGTCATCGCCACCGCTTACTCACAGCAACGTCGTAACGGGCACTTTGAAAACTGCGCCCTCTAAAGGGAGAAAACTCTATCGTCCTACGCTTCACGAGTCTGGTTTAAATGATGCTAATTTTTTAAAGCCGTTTTGTCCTCGCAAACAGCCAGTCACCGCTCGTAATGCCAACTTTAAATATTCTAAAAAAAAAAAAGTGTTCGAGTTTTCAGAAACCGTATAAACGACTGAAATTGGTCAGTTGGTCCAAACTGACTTTTATGCGTAAATTCTGTTGCTATGGTAAATCTGCAGTTGGATCTACCAGTAGACTTCTTTGAAAAATTTGGCATGATCCATCAACATCCTCAATTCCATCTTTACATTTTATCTTCTCTTTTTCACAATTTTGAATTTTATTTAAAAAACAACGAGTGTAATTATAGGCTAAATGCCGTGTAGTATTATTTTTAAAATTCCACATAAATTACTACCAATAAAATACTTTGAGCGATGTATCAGAACATGCAATTACCAATTGTGATGTTTGATAATTTCAACCTTTAAAGATACGCTGTAAAAGTTAAATTCAGTTCATACCGAAAGCAGGACCTCATCGTGTTTATCCGACATCGTCTTTTACTAGTAATTTGAATAATTGTTGACTCATACTGTGCTTTTGTATAAATGTTAATGGTTATAATTATTAATGAATGATTTCGCTTTGTTTAGCAGATGGCAAATGACAGCTAAAAATGAAAATATCGTTACTTGCTTTCAGAGAGCCGGTTACTTGCAAGTGAAATTGTGAAGGAAGTTGGACTGGACGAACAGCCATATATAGAATAATTCAGATGGATCGGCCATTAACTCAAAGGGCGCAGGGAAAAAAAAAAACCAGTGGAAACCGGGAAGATAGGTTGCTGGTTTGAGAGTCTAAAGCAAGCTCCTCTCTCTCTTTCTCTCATTGATGTCATCTCTCTCTTTCTCTCATCGACGCCATCTCTCTCTCTCTATCATTGACGCCATCTCTCTCTCTTTATCATTGACGTCATCTCTTTCTCTATCATTAACGTCATCTCTCTCTTTCTCTCATTGATGTCATCTCTCTCTTTCTCTCATTGACGCCATCTCTCTCTCTCTATCATTGACGTCATCTCTTTCTCTATCATTGACGTCATCTCTCTCTTTCTCTCATTGATGTCATCTCTCTCTTTCTCTCATTGACGCCATCTCTCTCTCTCTATCATTGACGTCATCTCTTTCTCTATCATTGACGTCATCTCTCTCTTTCTCTCATTGATGTCATCTCTCTCTTTTCTCTCATTGACGCCATCTCTCTCTATCATTGACGCATTCTCTCTCTTTTCTCATTGACGTCATCTCTTTCTCTATCATTGACGTCATCTCTCTCTTTCTCTCATTGATGTCATCTCTCTCTCTAGCATTGATGTCATCTCTCTTTCTCTCGCTTGACGGGTAGCCAATTAACTGCTGACCGCAGTTCCTCTGCAATCGTCAGCATCTCAACATCTACCACCAGACAGAGTTTAGAAGAAGTTTATCGACTGGCCGACTAGCGGACGCTTTAGCTTAGATGCGGAAACAAGAAACAAACGACGGCTGGGCTAAACAACGTCAGGACTACACTCTGGAGTAGCCGTTGTCAATACAGCGCAGGTTTGAAATAGCTGGTCCCAAGAGACAAAAGTATAATAGGGAAGAAAGAAAAACTCAGGTTGGTAAGTATGGCGGTCGAAAGCGGACAGTATGGGTTAACTTGCTGGTCATTCAGTTGGTGATAAGAGAAAAGGCTGATCGAACTCTGAAAAAAAGGAGGGTATCACGATACTCTGCGACGCCATTCAATTCCGTCAGGGCATTCCTAGCGACCTCCGTTTACTGATCTGAACCTTAACATTATCAAGGATGTAAATTTTACTGTGATTATTCTTGGCACAGCCTCCACAGACTTTATGGAGCATAGCCAGACCTTTACGATTGTTCAAATAACAAAAAACCATTTCATCTGAATTTGACTCGGTCGTTTACTGGATATCATAAAAATGCTTAGGTTGAGGGAGGTTAATCTGCTGAAAATCGGAAATGAAGCGCAAACCTTTGTAAGATTGGCAGCAGTCGGTTCATCGCTTTATAGGAGCTGAATTATAGGGGACCATCATTAAATGGCGATACAAAGCAAGCAATGCTGAACATGTAGCAAAGATCGGTGTATAGTGAAAGAATGAAACAACAAACGATATGAAAACGACATCGAGGAAGTCTACTCCGTTTCTTTGTTGGTAGCACAATAGAAAACAAAAAAAAAACGCGCAAGAGAAGGGAAGCGCCCCGAGAGTGATCTGTGTCTGGGGGGGGGGGATAAAGAATGAGCTTTCACGGTTTTATCACCGGAACTAACGGTGACTGAGCCACTCCTCGGTATCACTATGGGCTCTGTCGTGTCGCCGACATTCTAGTTCTTCATCTCCCCCCCCATGTCGTGTCTTATCGCTTCTTGCGCTAGGCCTGCCACCTAGATCCCGGAAACCCTGATTCATCCCCTTGTGAATTGGAATCTGGGTTCAACAACCTGTCGTCTTGCATGCAGTCTAGAGCACTGGGTGCGACCGTCTTCTTGGAGCTCTTCCTGATCCCACCATTAGACAAGTGAGCCGCCGATGAAGGAGGCGTGGCTGCTTTTGCTTTCTTATGCGCTGTCATCATTTCTCTCGGATGTTTTGCCCGAACGGTAATTCGAGATACCTCATCAGGTTGCATTAAGCCAGTGTTACCACCATCCGAAAACATTGCCACGTCTAAGTTGCAGCCACCATGTGCAGTTGTGTATTGTCCCCTTCACCGCGACCCTGTGCGTCATAGACAAGTCCGGAGCAGAAGGTTTTCGTTGGGCGCGGAAGCGCTACACACTTCGCACCCAGTTAAGATCGCTATTCAGCCAACCTCTGCGAGGATCGACGAAGATGATGGTTTTCGTTTTCCTTTCGAATCAGCAGATGGGGGATAATTTTCGACAAAGGGCCATCGCGTCGAGCATGAAACTGTCGCTTCGCCCCACCACTTTTTGCACGTCAGGTTGTTTTAATCAAGACGATCGTCTCCCTGGAGTGGTGCAAGGTTACGTTGCCAGACATGTTGAAATAGACAGCTGTCTCAGACTGTGTCTGCGATATCGGCTACAAAGTTCTCATCCAGCACCTGCATGCACATATGTTAGTTGTGCCGCCTCAGTCGAGTTTCATCTGTTTTTTTTCCTGCGATTCATGTTCTCCAATCGCAACATTCGGGAAAATCAGTAAAAAGGGGCTGCCAATCTATTTCAGCATCTTCCAGTTTTTCGACCACCCTCCCCCCCCACAAATAGCTGCGCTTTTGTGTCTTGGACAGATTCCCAGTCAGGTGACTGTGTTATTTGCTGTTGAATTCTCTTTCTGTTCCCAACCGAATTCCTTGGCCACTCGTGAACTGTAGTAAGCAGGGTACAGTCTTCCGCGTCCGACCTGGACTCGATCGTGTCGCTCGGTCTCATTGCCATTCCAAATCTTCCGCAGTCGCGATCTTGGTTACGAAAAGTCCAACCGAAAAAGCGAACGTCTTGGGAAAGAGTTGGCATGACAGGGGGGGGGGGGGGTGAAAGGATCTGATGCGATAAAATGAAAAATAACAGAGTAAAATCATAGTGAGCATCATCTCACTTAAATGCAGAGTGTCATGTGATCAGGACGCGACAGTCACATGACCAAACAAGGACCGCGTTCTAAAACGTTGCCAGTCAAAACGACATCCTGTGTACGCGTCTGGGACCCGACATAGGTGAGCAGGGAGGGAGGGGAACTTCAGTGGTGAAAAGGAATTTGAAGTAAGCTGCCATTCGAACTGAACTGTCTGATTTCCATCTGGTGTCCGTAGGTGCAGTGATCGGTTTATCTGGGCTTGAGCGGCTATTAGAGCCATTTCCGGTATTTGGCTTTTTGAGAAAATAATAATAAGGAAATTTTCAACTACGTTGTGCAATGTTACGCTAAACCAGCCATTAGCGATCAAATCTAACGGTCTGTATTAAGGGGGCTCCTCGCCAGACCTGCCAGGATGGACTCGAACCTCTTCTCACCGGACAGTTTTTAAATAGTATTGCCAGCCCCAGTGCAGCAGCTATACCGCATTCATATCATCCTTACCCCCAGTTTGACCAGCTTACTTGCATTCAGGAGAGAATATTTCCCGGATTTAGTCTTTCTATAGTTCCTCTGATATGTAAAGCACGGCAGGAGCTAAAAGACAGTAATAAAAGGCATTGCATTCTTCTTTGAGCCAATGGGCAGAAATGTCAGGAGGAACAGACGAGAAATAAAACTGACAAGAGAACCGCGGTAAATTTGCAACCAAAAAACCCCCCTGTTTTTCCCATTAGTAATTGCTAAATACGCACAAATTAACCAGGCTTTGTGATTTTTGCCGCGTTCTATCCGTCCTACTCCACGTGGAAATAATTTAATAGCATCTTTTCTCTCCATTGGGTGTGGCAGGCATTTAACACGTTGGAAATGTCGCACAAGTAGGTTTCCTCAGGTCTTTCAAGTAGCTAACACAAATAACATACAAGGATGCTACCGCCTACAGCTAACAACGGAAAGTTACTTGATTACATGTGGCATTTTATGTTTCCACTGCTTACCCTCATCCCCGCCTCAAGTGCTTGGAACTATCAGGTACAAAGAGGAATAGTTTAGCGTGTCTGGAGTGTGTAGGTGTACTAGCCGGCATCTGTACCATCGACCGGGCAGGGAAAGATCCAGAAGGCAGAGGAGTTTGGTCCGGACGTTAAAAGCGGTTAATGGTAATTGCTTCCGAGTAGCAAAACCAATAAATAACAGTCACTAGACAAAAACTGCTTTTGCTATTCTTGGCTGAGTGCCACGAAAGAGCGGCCATCTTTGCACAACACACACACACACGTGAAGAGTAAGGGCCAGGTATACGCAACGCGAAGACGCGTGTATAATCTAAGGGGGATAACTAGAATAATTACATGCGTTTGCGCTCCTCTTGGATTATTGCCTAAGACAATTGTCGCGATATAAGAGCTTAAGATTAGTGTATGAAGATCGAGCCGTCTTCGCTTTCAGACCTTCTCTTAAAATTTAGATTACCCTAGGCCAAGAGTAGGCGATATTGTCAGAGCGCGCGTCTCTCTGATAGCACCACCAGTCGTCGTTAGTGGATGTAGCTACAGCTGTAAAGGGGCGAAGGCAGCGGTCACCAAGGCAACGACGACGAATCGTAGAGGAGAACGTTTGCCGAGGTATAAAACTGATGCTTGAACCTGACCACCTCTTTTTTTTCACTGCGATAGTTGGCTGGTGGCCGTTTAGCTGACTGGTACTGACTTCCAGGCAGCGGTACGACACGCGGCTGTCGCGTCGTGGAAAAGCGAAAGTTTCTTTCTGCGGAGACGATGGCGCGATCGGCATCTTGAGGAAGGAATGGGGCCGAGCGATTGAAGGGGGAGACAATCCGAGACATTTTTTGGCCTGGTTTCACGAAGACGTTTACTTTTTATTTTATAAAAAAAAAAAAAGAAAAAAAAATGTAAAAGGGGGCTCTCGTGATCCGCCTGTCTTTCAGTCAGACGTGCTACTTTCTGGCTCCCTGGCTCCGGACCAACATATCGACCAGCACGCAGAGCGCCATCCACCGGTCTCCCCGTCACCGGAACGTAGATAAACACGTGACCACGGCTCTCTCAGAAATGTAAAAGTCCAGAGGGAGCTACGTAAGACGTGGAAGTTGTGCCCTCTTTACCTGTATAATTTTAGACTATTTCTGAGTAAAAAAAAAAAGACACAGCAACTTTACAGAAATATGCAATCAGGATAGCTATCCCTACTTTTAAAGGGAGCAGAAGCGACACAGGTATAGACAGCGAAGTCCTTCGAGTGCAGCTGCATTTTCCCTGCATTTTAAAAGCATCCGTGTCGATCAGTCGCTTGTCCGAAACATTTGCTGAAGGTAATACGACTTTGTGCTCTCTTATTTTTTCCATTCGATCACCTGGAATTAAATAATCCAAGACGACAACATATGTTATTCTGTACACCGAAGATTTTGTTTGCAGACTGTAACCTCTGTCCTCGCGCACATTCGCCTTCTTTGATTTCCAGAATCTGGGCAAATATCGTGTTCTGGACTGCATTGGAGATTGAGCTTGTTCCAGTTTCAGATTATAACAACAAAAAAATAGCCTCACACAACCCTCCTGACAAATACAGTAACGTACCCTGGCTGGCCACTTTAGTAAGACCTGTGTACCCTTTCAGAGTTTGAGCTGACTTGAGTTGCAAAGGCAAATTAGGTTGACCATATGATGTTAACAGATATAAAGATGGTAAGGACAGTACAGCTCAGTCTAACATATATAAAGAATGGTAAGGACACTATAGCTCAGCCTAACAGATATAAAGAATGGTAAGGACACTATAGCTCAGCCTAACAGATATAAAGAATGGTAAGGACACTATAGCTCAGCCTAACAGATATAAAGATGGTAAGGACACTATAGCTCAGCCTAACAGATATAAAGAATGGTAAGGACACTATAGCTCAGCCTAACAGATATAAAGAATGGTAAGGACAGTACAGCTCAGCCTAACTATATAAAGTGGTAAGGACACTAGAGCTCAGCCTAACAGATATAAGAATGGTAAGGACACTATAGCTCACAGCCTAACAGATATAAAGAATGGTAAGGACACTATAGCTCTCAGCCTACAGATATAAAGAATGGTAAGGACACATAGCTCAGCCTAACAGATATAAAGATGGTAAGGAACACTATAGCTCAGCCTAACAGATATAAAGAATGGTAAGGACACTATAGCTCAGCCTAACAGATATAAAGAATGGTAAGGACACTATAGCTCAGCCTAACAGATATAAAGAATGGTAAGGACACTATAGCTCAGCCTAACAGATATAAAGATGGTAAGGACACTATAGCTCAGCCTAACAGAAGATATAAAAATGGTAAGGACACTATAGCGCTCAGCCTAACAGATATAAAATAATGGTAAGGACACTATAGCTACAGCCTAAAAGAATAAAGCATAAGTAAGCTACTCTACACTACAGCTCAACCTACGATATAAAGAATGGTAAGGACACTATAGCTCCAGCCTAACAGATATAAAGAATGGTAAGGACACTATAGCTCAGCCTAACAGATATAAAGAAAATGGTAAGGGCATTACAAAGTTCGAAAGAAATGCAGGATGGTGCACGTTCGTACGTATGGGCACAGCAGTTCGAACCAGTTTTCGTGCTAGGCTGCTCTCACATCGGACCATTCGCCAGTTTCTCAGTGAGTGGTTCAGTAGGGAAAAAGGAGAAAATGTCTGTTGCGAAGGGGAATTGTGGCACAGACACAGTGACGGAAAGAGGAAAAGGGCAGTTAGACAGGATAGTAAAGTCTAACTATTTCAAACAGCAAACCAACCCAGAGAGTTATTTAATGCAGGGCGATCCACATTCACCTCCAGGTGTGCCTGGTATCGAACATCGCCAAGAATGGACTCTGGCAGCAGGAAGTAAATGCGTAAATCACTGGTCACAGTTAACGATGTGAAAAGACGCCTCGTGTGGTGTAAGAAGCGCAGACATCAGAATAAAGAGGACAGGTGAAAAATGATGCGATCAGCCGACCCCTCCTGTGATCCCAACTGTCCAGACCTTGGCTGTAGGCACATTTTCCTGACATATCCTGGGTCTCTTGGTCACTTCCGAAATTCTAAAGCTGACCTTAGCATCATTTCTGATTAAGGGCATCCGTCCATCGATGCTTTAGCGTACCCTAATGGGTAATTAATATATAATCAGTAATTGTTGGAGAAATATCTCTCAGGAACCATCAGCACCCTGTGTACTCTACTGCCTGTGGTGTCGTGGCTGTTTGTTGATCGTGGCCTCGCTTTCCGTTGTCAGGTACAAGGGCTGCGCTAAATTAGCCAAAAGCAAAACTTGGATGCAAATGGAAAGAGTATTTTCTTCTAACATCTGAAATAACTCTTACTGTTGGAAGAACGTAATACAATAAAGCGACAACTTTTCAAGTTGCTAAAACTAAAACTAGTAACCGTACACACACACACACACACACACACACACATATATATTATATTCTTAAAAAAACAAAAACATTCATAAAACAAAAGTTATCAAGGGAGATAAATCTTGAGTACTATTGTAAAAACCATGATCTTATGTACGTTATTGTTACTCAAGAATTATTTCCCTTATATAAATAAAATATATTTGTAGTCTTTTAAATCTAGGTTTATATAATAGCTGCTCCCTAACACTACACCCACAAAACTTCAAACACCGTAAAAATCTCGATATACTTTTCTTTGAAGTATTTTTTTTTCTTTTTTTTTGTATAGAAACTGAAATAAATTCGTATTTTTAAGCCAAACGACGACAATTTCAGTGACCGTTTCTGGAAACCAGACTTTTATTGTATGATTTTTCAAAACGGAAGGAATGTATAGCTGGCCGAGTCATCTCTCCTGTTCCTGAGGGGAGGAGGCGACCCTCATACCAGGAGACTGACACACAGACAGACAGGCAGGCAGGCAGGCAGACATAAATAGATTTTTAAAGAAGATATTCGTACACAAACTAAAAAAAAAAAATAACATTTTTAAACGTGTTTTTTTTTTTTAATGCGTTTCTTCTGCACCACCTCCTTCCACCCCCACCCCCCCCCGCAATCGGGGTTGGTCGTCCTCGATGTCGTAGGCGAACCACATCTGGCTGCTGCTGGTCACTGAAATCGGCCTTAGAGAGGCGTCACGTTTCGACTCGGAACCGTCGTTCGACTCTCAGGATGATCCAGACAAGCTCTGTTTTTGCCTTCTTTGTTTACTTGTTGGCTGGGCGGGGAGGGGTCATTGCGAGTGCCACACGGCGAACTCGTGTCCTGTACAGGGGCCGCGACCTTCTGGTCCTGGCCCCCACCTGACTGGGCTAGCAAACGAGGGGGGGTGGGGTCGTCTATTGCTTCTCGTCGTCGTCTTTCATTGCCTAATCTTTAGAAAATCAGGCAAAACATATCCTGTTATCCGCCCAAGTGAGCGTCTGAAAATAAAACCTGTCAGAAAATATTGAGGATCTTTAAATTATGGATAAAGAAAAGCAACAACATCGGTATCGCCATCACCGCCACCAACAACAACAGCATCAGTTAGAACTACGTTAATAATGATGACGAGGCCAGTCGAATGCTTTCGTCGTTCACATTTTAATAATGGGAGATAACTCTGTTAAACCAGAAATTAAAAAAAAAAAAAACCGAATGGAAAAATGCAATTGGAAACATTGGGCGCAAGAATGGACGATTTGACTCCTTGGTGAGGCAGGTGCACATCTTGCGATGGTATTTAATAAAGTTACTTTATTCTCTGATCTGCTTTCATGGGCAACTGAGAAAAAACAGCGACAAAGGTTGAGTGGTACATTTGTCGGTGCCGAACCTAACGACCCCAAAAAAGTTTTGCAACTTCTATCTTTTAGCGATTTCGTCTATTTTTAGAGTCCGACTGCCCTCTCCTCTCCACTTCCGATCCAGTAAAGAACCGGTAACAGAAATGAAAAGGTCCATAAATGTCATGACGTCATGTCTGCGGGTGAGAGAGAGCCGGTCTCGGCATAATTTCTTGTTCGCTGTAGCAGCGCCATCTGCCGACCTTCCCTATAAAAAAGACTAAACAACCTAGTGACTATTACAAACTAATTTCGATGATAGCTCGTGAGTGGTTTCTGTCTTTCTCTTATATTAGTGGTTTACTATGACAGTGATGACGTCGGGAAACAGCAGAAGTTTTAAAGGCAGACAACTGTCAAGGGGTACGAAGAGAGGTCGTCCACGTCAGGCCATTGACAATCTGTCCTGACAAAAAAAAAGGCGGACTGTTGCAGAAGCCGCAGCATCCTGGTCTGCGAAGTCATCTTTAATAGGGATGATCGCCCCTGACTCATTAACAGTCGTGGGAACCTTACAACAGTGCTTCCTCATGATGGAGTGCTGTCTCATTTTCTGACATCCCTGGCTCGGTGACAATAGTGTAACTTTTTATGGGTGTCTGACATTGGTCCCGTCAATCATAAGAGGGATAAGGTCGACAGATGGCGCAGGGATCGACCGATGCAGTATACATCGAGCTGGAGGGAGGGGATAAAATCATATACTGCTGTAAGAAAATAGCGTCAACAAGTCTGCTTCGGGTATTCAAACGCCTTGAAAGGTCGGAAAGGTAGCGCTGTCAAGTCGAGCTGTGACTGTAGATGTCCGTTCAGTATGCATTGTAAATAGAGGTTGAGGAATGCATACAGGAAACTACGGATCATTTTCACATATGCTGAGAAACTGCGATCTTTCCTGTCGTTTCGTTTGACATCTTCTGCGTGAAGATCACGTGTTAAAACGTGCTGATTAGTTAATTTTTTGTATGTCATTAAACGTTAAACTCTTAACCAATTAAGATTCTTTTATTTTAATGACGATCTTTCTCCAACCTAAAAATTTTCCCCTTATGGTTTGAATTTTGTTTATTTCTGCCGCTTTTCCATAGTACCCTCTCCCTCCCGCGTGCTTCCCTGTTCCATAGACTGCCCTTCCCTTATTCACTTTTATTTTTTCAACGGTTTTCTTCTCTTTCTTCCTTTTTAGTTTTATAATTTTATTTCAAATTTTTTACCGTCTCTTTCGTTAGGTTTTTTAAAAATGTTTGGCATATTTCGCATCTCTCTCTCTCTCTCTCTCTCTGTTTATCTTTGCCCTCTCTCTTGTACTGACGTCATCTCTCTCTCTCTCTGTACTGACGTAATCTCTCTCTGTACTGACGTAATCTCTCTCTCTCTCTGTTTATTTTGCTTCTCTCTCTGTACTGACGTCATCTCTCTCTCTCCTCTCTCTCTCTCTCTCTGTTTATCTTTGCCTCTCTCTCTGTACTGACGTCATCTCTCTCTCTCTGTTTCTTTTGCCTCTCTCTGTACTGACGTCATCTCTCTCTCTCTCTGTACTGACGTAATCTCTCTCTGTACTGACGTAATCTCTCTCTGTGGATTTATCTTGCTTCTCTCTCTGTTACTGACGTCATCTCTCTCTCTCCTCTCTCTCTCTCTCTCTCTCTCTGTTTATCTTTGCCTCTCTCTCTGTACTGACGTCATCTCTCTCTTTCTCTCTCTCTCCTCTCTCTCTGTTTATCTTTGCCTCTCTCTCTGACGACCCCTCTCTCTCTCCTCTCTCCCTCTCCTCGTTCCTCTCTCTGCCTCTCTCTGTCTCCGCTCTCTCCTCGCCTCTGTACTGACGTCATCTCTCTGTCGTCTCCTCTCTCTCTCTCTCTGTTTATCTTTGCCTCTCTCACTGTACTGACGTCATCTCTCTCTCTCTGTTTATCTTTGCCTCTCTCTGTACTGACGTCATCTCTCTCTCTCTGTTTATCTTTGCCTCTCTCTCTGTACTGACGTCATCTCTCTCTCTCTCTGTACTGACGTAATCTCTCTCTGTACTGACGTAATCTCTCTCTGTACTGACGTCATCTCTCTCTCTCTGTTTATCTTTGCCTCTCTCTCTGTACTGACGTCATCTCTCTCTCTCTCTGTACTGACGTAATCTCTCTCTGTACTGACGTAATCTCTCTCTGTACTGACGTCATCTCTCTCTCTGTTTATCTTTGCTTCTCTCTCTGTACTGACGTCATCTCTCTCTCTCTCTGTTTATCCTTGCCTCTCCTCTCTCTCCTGTACTGACGTCATCTCTCATCTCTCTCTGGTCTCCTCCTCTCCTCTGTTTTATCTTTGCTTCCTCTCTCTCTCTGTACTGACGTCATCTCTCTCTCTCTCTGGTCCGTCTCTCTCCTCTCGCTCTCTCGCTCTCCCTCTCTCTCTCGTCGCTCTCTGTTTAGTATCCTTGCCTCTCTCTCTGTACTGACGTCATCTCTCTCTCCCTCTCTCTGTCTCTTCTCTCCTCTCTCTCTCTCTCTGTTTGGCCTTTGTTAATTAACTTAATAAGTTGTCAACACCATAAAAAGGATTCAATTAAACTACAATCACCGGCAGCAGTCACCCCGCTGGCCCTGCCCACCCCAGGTTCCTATTTGTCAGTTTCCAATCACAGTAAATCAGAGCCCAGGTGCCGATAACGCCAGAAGATAACGCGCACGCGAGTGATCTTTTAAATTTCTTTCACCTTAAAAGCAGGAACGTTTCGATCTTCAGTTGGCCAATAGAGATTAAATGATTTCTGCATCTGTCGTCACCCTGCTACCCTTTCTACCCGTATGTTGATTTATTGCGAAACCGAGAAGAAGTCCGCACAGCGCCCTGTTACCTCTCTTTACTTCGCTTTAAAAACTGGAGATTCTCCTCGCCCTCCCCAGAGACGTCGCGTGTTCGGGAGCCGCCCCTCATTGTCTGTCCCATCATCACGAACAGCGGCCATGAACTCACCTGACCGGACGATCTCTGTACGATCTTTCTTTTTTTTTTTTAATTACTCCACAAATTACAGATTCGGCTGTTGTCTTATTTTTCTCTCTCGTCTCTATAATAATCCAGGCCGTGTCTCACTGTCAGCCGGTTTCAGCCACAGATACGGATCATTGCTAACCCAGGTCGGCTTCCTTAGACAACCTTAATTAACAGGTGTCTGTAACTTTACCTGTCCGTTCGAAAACTGTGCGCACCTTTCACTTTTGGCACAAAAGAAGAAAAGCTAGCAACCACCTGGCTAGCAGAATAGTTGTTAATAATAATAATAATAATAATAATAAATAATAATAATAAATAATAATAATAATAATAATAATAATAATAATAATAATAATAATAATAATAATAATAAATAATAATAATAATAATAATAATAATAATAATAATTAATAATAAGAATAATAATAATAATAATAATAATATAATAATAATAATAATAATAATAATAATAATAGATAATTGTAAACAGAAAGTACTGCGGTCAGCAGTTAAACTCCAGACTTGTGATATTGAAAATGTGGAAGCCATCGATGGGAAATGAGAACTGAATCTTGTTTTCCTAACAGACTAAATATCGTGTAGGGTTTTCATTTGTGTTTGGGTATTAATGCTAATAATTGTCTTACAATTAAATTACATCATTTTAAAGGGTTGCAGTGGTGTCGAGCTGACCCCTAATAGGCGCTGAATGTGGGGTTGCGGGAAAGTTATCGGAAATGGTTCCGCGAGGTCCTCTACGGACTGAGTTCACTTCCGGTCAGATGATCCTTTGAAACACCCAGACGCGCACCGAGTCAGATAAACACGGAGACTGTGCAGCAGTTTTTATTTACTTTTTGGATTTTACTTGGTACCGTTACTGTTTGTTGATTTTCCCATTTTTTTCCCTTCCCGGTCGCGTGAAGTTCCGAGGCCAAGATGTCTGATATGCTAATTAATCGTCCTCGTCATCACACACACACACATAATCCGAAACAACCGTCAATTTAATGCGAAAACACGGCTCGTTGTGAAAACGTAGCTCTTGCCGCACCACGGCCGACTGCGCCAGAGTCGGGTGATAAAGAGGTCGCGCGCGCGGTTCCGGCACGCGACGAGTCGCTTTGTGATAGCTAATCAAACTTGGGTTGGGTTTGTTATGTCGAAGTATTAATTCCCCCATCGTACCTGATATCATCCGACTTAACGCGCGACCGATAAAAACGAATCTTTACCACCAGCCCTTTGTTTAGCTGCGGGGCGAAACCGGAGTACGGAGGCCAAACCTGCGCCGATAGCCCGGCACAGAGCAGCCAGAAGAAGCCGGGAGCGGAACAGCCCGGGCCGGGGCCGGGTGACGTCACCACACGACACCCGCCCTCTGTCGTATGCCGACCGACTCGTGCTCCACACCGTTCAAAATGTCCCCTTAAAACCGCGATCGTATGCGCCTAAACAGATAAATCTCCGAGGCTTAGTTGCGGAGATTTCGCCATCTGTATGGCCAATGTTTATTTGATGAGGAAGGTGCCTCCCCCATCCGTAACCATCGAGAGATACCCGGCCTTCCCACAGACTGACTTTTGCTTTCTTAGGAAACAGTTCAGTATTCACGTACAAGACAAGCAAACTTCTCTGTTTGCGTAATTTTCCTGACAGAATGTTACCCTAGAGAGCATTTAAATAGGTGGAGGAAAAGATGGCGATGATAGAAGATACCGGACGGCGTAATAACCACTGGCTCTAAATAAGAATCTTGTAAGCGAGTTTTTTTCTTGTTTTTTTTTTGTATTTTACTTAAAAAGTGGACAAAACTTAAATGAAAACTCGAGATTTCAGTGACCGTTTGGTCGAATCGTCTTTCTAAGATAACATCTGGTGATGGCGCGGGACCGGGGTGGGGCAGTGCCTTCCTGAAAATAGCGACGGGTTCTTAGAACCATTTTTATGTCGTCTTCATTTAGAACACAAAAGAGTTGACGGCGATGGTATTCACGAATATGTGTGCCGGCCGTGGCGGGTGTTTGGGTGAAAGGTTTCATGGAGGAATTGGGTTCATCTGCGAGGCTGGGAGACACAGGATAGGTGCGCAGATGCAGAAAACATCAGGTGGAAGGCGTGATGCTGTATGTGAATGGGGGAACATGGAATAATACTTCTGGGTGCGGAAGGTACGAGATGTGCGTGTGTGTGTGTGAAGGATATGGTACGTACAGGTGTGTTGGGAGATGTGGAATACTGAATGTTGGTGACAGGTAAAAATAATCAGTTAAATTTCGCCAGGTTACAGAGTTTCTCGCTTAGAGTGGCGACCGATTGTCGTTCCGTGCCGGTATGGTTCACCTGCCAGCCTGGACGGCTGTCTGAGGAGAGGAAGAGGGCGGCGTGAACTGGTGGCGCCGAACCGAAGAATTTCGGCCACACGACGGAGTCTGCCTTACTGGGAGCACGGGCCGACATTAGGTACCAGTTCTTCCTGCGGGAGGTGGGTGGGAGAGTGGTGGAAAGGGGAGTTAAGCGTTACTTATTTGACAGATCGAGCCAAACCACAGCCCGTGACACGTGCCGAGATCGTGGCGCGTCCAGCCAGTCGGAGCTGCGCCCCTAAAAACTGTTCACTTGGGCACCGTTTTCACGGGCTCTATGTCCGCTGCTCATCCCGTCCTTTGCCGAGATTAACGCCGCCTTTGTTCGACACGTGCAGCCAATTCTTCCGGCCCCCAGCCGCCCCGCGGGAAGCTCCGAGTTAATTGTACCGGCACTGTGGAAGGAGCCGGGTTGGATAAACTTGTTGGGCAATTAACTCGACTAATTAGCAGCCGCCAACCCGGTCCAGCTCCTTGGGTGGTGAGCTTCATTAGTGGCGATCAGATTTTAAAAGGGGGGGCGGTTAAAGGGTAGTCCGAACGCTATCACGTGACTGGACAGTCGTGAAGATAGATGACGTCAGCGCCTCGGAGAAGACGTCACCCGTAACGTCGGGTTTTAGAAGGGTAATTGAATGGTAGTGGAATACCGTGCAAGAACAAGCCCCCCCCCGGACCGGAATTCGAACTTTGACTTTCGACCTTAGCAGTCCAGCAGATCACCGAGCCGCCCATTAAATATAGATGATGGCGAGGCCTCCACTAGTTAACAGTAGTGGCGATACACATCTGCAGTTAGACCGCTTCTGGAGCGGTTTGTTCCACTATGTCAGGGAAAGAAAAGTCGTAGAGCGGATTCTGTGGGATGGTTATAAGCTCTGGCTTGGCTTACAGACGTTTTCCTAACAAGCTGGCTACAGAACTTTCATTAGATATCACTGTGTCACCAGGATAGACTATGTATGAAACAACCCTTTTAGACCTTCGGGAATATTTGTTTTCAGTGACCGTGTGGTACCTGCCTGGAGTACGTGAAGAGACAGAAAGGAAGGTCCTGCCTGATGCTGTTTATCGCAGAAATTAAGCATAAAAAGATTTAAAGTTAGCTGACTAATGTACGTATTGTAGGACACATACATAGGGTGTGCAGCTTAATGCATCCAGTTAAGTTACATCATAACATGGTCTGTTCAGAGCAAACAGGCGATAGTAGTTTGCACATTGGACAGGTGCGTTCTTATTTAACACTGACAAAAATTCGGGGTTTATATCCACCCAGTACCGGGGTCAACCAACGAAAGAAGCCATTATGGAATTAGTTTAGATCGTGACGCCGAACACTTTAATCCGGGCTATTAAAACGCTTTGGCTTTCCGTATCCTGAGAGAATAAAGTCCTCGTTTAAAAATTTAATAATATATTCATCTTTTTTTTAAAAAAAAAACGGAATCTTGTTAGAAAACGTTTTTTTTTCTGTACAGATAGAAAGCCACGTCTATTTACCGAGTCGTTACGTCAGTGAAGTTCCTGTTACGTTAGTAAAGTTTCTGTTACGTCAGTGATGTTCCTATTATTTCAATGAAGCTCCTGTTACGTTAGTGAAGTTCCTGTTACATTAGTGATGTTCCTATTATTTCAATGAAGCTCCTGTTACGTTAGTGAAGTTCCTGTTACGTTAGTGAAGTTTCTGTTACGTTAGTGAAGTTCCTGTTACGTTAGTAAAGTTTCTGTTATTTCAATGAAGTTCCTGTTACGTTAGTGAAGTTTCTGTTACGTTAGTGATGTTCCTATTATTTCAATGAAGTTCCTGTTACGTTAGTGAAGTTTCTGTTACGTTAGTGAAGTTTCTGTTACGTTAGTAAAGTTTCTGTTATTTCAATGAAGTTCCTGTTACGTTAGTGAAGTTCCTGTTACATTAGTGATGTTCCTATTATTTCAATGAAGTTCCTGTTACGTTAGTGAAGTTTCTGTTACGTTAGTGAAGTTCCTGTTACGTTAGTAAAGTTTCTGTTATTTCAATGAAGTTCCTGTTACGTTATTGAAGTTCCTGTTACATTAGTGATGTTCCTATTATTTCAATGAAGTTCCTGTTACGTTAGTGAAGTTTCTGTTACGTTAGTGAAGTTTCTGTTACGTTAGTGAAGTTCCTGTTACATTAGTGATGTTCCTATTATTTCAATGAAGTTCCTGTTACGTTACTGAAGTTCCTGTTACGTTAGTAAAGTTCCTGTTATTTCAATGAAGCTCCTGTTACGTTAGTGAAGTTCCTGTTACGTTAGTAAAGTTCCTGTTACGTCAGTGAAGTTCCTGTTATTTCAATGAAGTTTCTGCCTTCATCCGCATCGTAGCAGAGATTTCATGGAGTTAAATATGTTCAAGTAACTAACTGATTACTGCCAGCTACAGAGCTCCTCTGTCAAAACATTCCTCGGCTTCACTAATGTAGGTTTTGTACACCATTTTTCGAGATTGTTAACAAGTGAAGAGAACGTTTAAAATTACTATGAATAGGTTCCAGATCTCACAAATCATACATTTTTCTCATAAACTGGAGAGAATTTCCTGTAGCAGCCATTTATTAACGGACCGAAATCCAGTGCCCTCCTAAGTCAACACGGCAAAGCATCTGCGATTCCCGAAAGAGATAAATTCGCCATTGAGTCTTCTTCGGGGTCGCTTATGAAAGAAAAAGAAAAGACAACAACAAAAAAAACTGCAGAGTTTCCATTTAAACCAAGTAGTTTGAGTGAGATCGGAGAAGAGAGGGATCCTGAAAAATAGTGGTCACAAAGAGATTGTTCAGGTGTTGTCTTTTTTTTCACCTAAAGGTTTTAAGAAAACCAGGATCGGTGGGAAAAAAGATGACTTGCCATCCAGCGGAAGGATAACGTCCGTCTGAAGAGTTTTGTGGGTACTGGAACCGATTCATGGTCTTTAAGGATTCAGTCCTGTGTTCCGAGTAACGAGGGAAAAGGATCAAATATCCTTTTGGGTAATATTCGTAGGACATCTCCAGTCATGCATCTTTTCTTCTTCGTGTTTATTTAAAATCAAACCTGATCTTAAGTGTAGACTTCACGCTGCTCTTCACTATGCTTTCTGTTAATATTAGATATTCTACGTAAACGGGGCAATGTCACTCCTCACCCGAGCCACCAACACCGGCCGACCTGGCCTGGATGGTCCTTCCTTGGGGTCACGCCCCCCCGCCTTTTGTGTTCTTTTCTAAATTGTCGATACACAAAAGTATGGGTTCTGTGTACAGGGTGGGGTGTGAAGGATCGGGCTATGGGAAGGTTGTTGGCTAAAGCTGACAGGGTATCAACATCTGCAATATTACAAAAGACGTGACGGTAACCCGGCAGGCCTGCAGAAGGAACGTTGGTTAGCGTGGGGCAGCATTAACCAAACCAGCGCCGTGCGAAGGTTGTTCGTTGAAGTACACACGTGATATATCAACCAAACCAGCATTGAAATTAACCTCTTGTGCTGTAGAAAGACTGTTGGTTGAGCGCACAGGCTCAAGACCAACGCTTATCCCGCTGTAGGAAGAACGACGGTTAATGCGGCTCCGCAATATCAGCTTCTACCAGATCTGTGAAAGAAAACTGATCTTTAACGAAGGGAGGTAATTCTAACCCACTATTAACTCTGCTGAATGACTGGTGGTTAGGGCGGACGTAGGACACAAATCTAAGAATCTTGCTAGAAACCGACGCAGGAACAATGGCCGCGGGATCAAACCTTTGCGAAATTCTTTTAAAATAATAGCTTTTCCAAACTGTTTCATTCTACTTTTAAAAAGAAATCTTTTTGCCATTAATATCTATTATCATCGTAAAAGTATTCGTATTTAAACAATCGAATTTTCTTTTCCATCACACAAAGTTGTCCTGCTTATCAGTATTCTCTCTGTAAATTACAGTTTGATTACTGTTTTCAGCGCTGGAACCTGTAGACATATTGGATGAGATGGCGCAGTGCAACCGCCATTCTCCATCGGTAACAAGTACCTTGTGGTGCTTGGGACTCGGGCAGGCGAACGGTAAAACCTCTGGACCGAGTCGGTCGCCATCGGACGGGCCCGGAAGTACCCCGGCCAGACCACCCAGCCGCCTGTCTCGGGTAGCAGACTTCGTCGTCTGTTGGCCGTTTGTATTACGTGAGCGAGCAAGAATTCTACGATCAAAAAATTGAAAATATCAACATAAGAAGTCTCCTGTCCACGAATGAAATTCAGCTTCTCGGTCGGTCTGACTTAAGGCTGATAATTCCAGCAACCAGCGTTTTGTGAAGTATTACTTCTATGGAAACCCTCTTGGTTTTGTCAGGTGTTCTCGCCCTGTTGACGCCAAACAGACCCGCGTGGCGGTTTCCGCTAATGCTGGTCATCTATACTTGCATCCAGAGTTTGTTCACTCTATGAGAGTTATCATTATTTCCCCGTATACACTGAAGACCGTTTTATGACGTAGCTCTGCTATGCTATTAATCTAAGCAGTGATCATGCATTGGAGATTATCTACGTTCGTTGAACTTCTTAACTTTTACCTTTTTAGCGGAGAGAGAGAGAGAGAGAGAGAGAGAGAGAGAGAGAGAGAGAGAGAGAGAGAG
>JACATO010002248.1:0-35080 GCA_018389105.1 Nautilus pompilius
TGCGCAAATCAGTGAATTCACCAACATCTCTCATGGCAACAGTAACTTTAAAAGCCTCCGCCTGTCCCCTGGCTGACGACAAATCCCAACCAGCTGTTGCAACTTGTGGATTGATGAGTAGGAAAAGGTAATAATACAGACCTGGGCAAGAAAGGAATCTGAGAAACCTGAAAGAACAAATGCCAGAGATTTTGACCTATTCAATGCACAAACATGGAACGATCAAATTATGCTTTGAATGCAGCTCTCCCTCAAGTTCCAGACCCTCTTCAAACCGTCTCTCCAAAGAGAAGTAACTCTGAGCACACCATCTCTGGCTCCATTCCATATGAATGCAGTCTTAGGTAACTACCCACCCACTTCCAGAAAACAAACAAAGAAAGAATTCTTTTGTCCTTCATTATTTTCTTTAAGATCCGTCAATCCATGAAATATGCCCTTTATAAATTAAGCGAACAGATCAAAGAGCGCATAACTCACAAACTCAACTTTAATTCTCCATTATCATAAACTTCCCTGGTTACAAGAGTAGGTATTGTGTCCTATCACACTGAGCAGATCTTCACAAACACTTCTTAGTATGGCAGGTCACCAAGAAATCCCCCTCTAAGAACTTTTCATTTTCAGATGTGGATGAAACTGTAGTACCCGGAAGAGGCCCACATAGCCAACTGGTAAAGAAAGGTGAGAAGCAGTCATGCCGAGGTGCTACCTCTGGTGATCCATACATACAGTTGCTCTTCTTTCTTCATTGGATTATCAAAAGAGGAAGACAATTGTTAGTAAATTGGCCACCTCAATGGTGTTGTAGCAAAGGAGAATTCCATTTTTCACTTATTTATCAAACTCAGCTTTAATTATATAAAACCAACAAATTTTATAATAAAACAGCATCGATAATATTAATTTTCAATTTAAATAACAACAGTATAAATGAGGTTCATAAACTCTTTCTTATTTGTACACCTCCTGCTACAATTGCAAACTCAGTTTCACCTGCCTGTTTTGCAGCCTTCTCTCCAAGAGAGTCCTGACTTCTGTTAAGAACACAGCAGAGAGGATTAAGATAGAAGGGAGGAGGTGTGTAATTTACCTTGATGATTAGAAACAAATCACCTGGGCACAGTTAGAGGCTCTCTCACAGTTGGCTGGTGGAGAAAAGGAAGAACTATGCTAAGGGGAGCAACAAACTGAGTGAGTACAGACAGGATTCAAACTTGGGCCTTTAACGGTATCCATCCAGTTGCTTACCTCTGGACCACAGGGCTGCCCTCATCAGTCTAAAACAACATTCAAGTTGGAAGATTAGAATGTGCTACCTATTTACCTGATAATAATGCACCTATTATTTTTAATTAATTCACTCACCTTCAAATATCCATCAGAAGCAACATCATTAATTACCTGGCTCACCGAGGATTTAATATTAATGCAAACACACAAAAGATGAACGAGAGAGTTTTGCTGACATAGAGAGACATATTTATTAAAGTAAGTTTTAACATTTATTTGCACTTTAATATTAGATGATCAGTTTAGAACAAAAGTGATGTTTGGATAATTATTGGTCAGAAAGAGACAGTTTATATCACAGTTTTCCCACGCTGCCTGTCGTTAAATGTCTGCACAGCCACTCCAGGTCCTCTCCAGAAAATACCGACCTCTCTCTCTCCTGATCGGTGGTGCCTATCATCATGAGAAACACCTCATTAGCAAATCAAAGTTCATAAAAAAACCATTTAAAATAGAACAGAATAAACATTTTTATGAATTTAATATTTATTTATTGGCCGTAATGTGGCTTCAGACAGGGTGCATGTTACAAGGTCTGGACCTTTGACAGACAATATTTATCTATATCACACAAATCTGGAGAAATTCTATCAAAATAAAATTCCCTTTCCTGGATTTTAGCAGGGAGAGGTTTGAGAAGTTTTAGGGTCATTATTCCTATTAAAGAGAAAGAGGAAAGATTTGGCCCTAAGCTGGCACTGTGGGGACTAAATAAGAAAACATTAAATTCCCACTAATCATATTAACAAGATAATTCACCCATTTCTATTCTTGTACAATATTAAATAAAATCTCCCCCCAAAAAATAAACTGAACTTTTACCACAAAAAGGAAACAATTCTGTACAGATAAAAGCAAGGAAATTGTCAACGTCTACCCAGTAATCAAGCTGGCTGAAATATTGACATCCATGTGACACCCAGATGGAATAGCATCATCACAATGGTATCCAGCCAGTGTTCCTTTATATCCCTAGAAACTGCACAAAAGAAATGGTAGGTTACCCTTTTATAAAGTGCAATTTTTAAAAAAAGATTTATAATCTAGAAAATACGTTACATAAACAAAAATAATATTAATCATTTTAATTACATAACTTTTTCCTTCCCTTATTTTCATTTCACTAAAGATTTACTTTGCCTGATACAGAGAACAGCAATAAAGTAAAGATGCTGGAGACTGGTATCTGAAGGCATTTGATATAATTATAATCACATGGTGCTGATGGGACTCCATGATACCTCTTCCTCCTCCACTCATGGTGGCTTCTTATACCATGTTAAGGAAGAGAGAAAACTCCTCAATTGAAAGAATAAAAGTAAATCAGCGAGTTGGTCATCCTCCCTTTTTACATCTTCATCATCTCCGAATGCAGGTTAGTAGACGCTAAAGAGAAAAACAACTTTCAATGGTACAACACAAACCGAGCAAAACTCTAAAACACAGGTATGTTTTCTAGTTTTAAGTCTCTCCATCAGATGAGGACCTTTCTAGTTACAGTGGACACACAGTCCTCCTCATTAAAAACATTAATCAGAAAAGGAACAGATTGTATAAATATTTGAGAAAACCCACAAAATTAACAAAACCTAGAAAAGATACGTGGAAAGTTTGACTAAATATCACTGATCCAGTACAATTATCAGTGCTATCTTTATTTCAGAGAATTTGCTAACCTATGAATCTCTGTCTCGGTTGTAACTGTATGGCCAGAAAAACAGAAAGTTGATATCTAGAAGATGATTTTAAACAAACAGTTATATACTATATCTGCTCAGGATGCTCCAAGTTTTCATATAAATGTTGTGCCTTTGATTTTCAATTGTTTCTTTTGAGAAAAGTAATGGAATACAGAATTATCTCCCTTATCCAAATTATTTAAAAAGTTAATAGAAAGAAAAAAAAAAAAACTTAAGGCAAAAAACAAAACATTACTATCATTTTACTCAAATCATCATTATTAATCTCAGTATACTAAAACTAATCCAATAATATAGTAAAGCAATAACTATTCATCAGGAAGAGAGGCTTTACGGACCAATGAGTCTTGCTATAGAATCTGCAGATGAATTACCAGCCTACAGATATAAACCAGCCACCTGTTCGTTCACTCGTAGAATTTTAGACAAATGTAGAGAATAACACTGAAATTAAATTAAAAAGAAATACCTTTTTTCTGGTTTATTACTGGTGCCGGTATTCTCCAATGTATCCTGTCATATTGTCATTATTTCTATGAGTAAAGACAACAAAAAAGTAATACCACCGACAGGTAAAGGTTCGATATTTACCCAAGAACCACAGAGTGTATTGGAGACACAGTAACCTGTTTTCTCTAGAACTTTGATCCTCCTCAGTGTTTGTGTGTAGAAGAAATTCTACTGCAGACCGAAGGATGAGAGATGGCTGCTGACAACCGAGCTGATGGATAATGAGATTTATAGAAACACCGAGCTGAACAAAGACAGACCGTCTGATCAGCTATTACTAATTTTAGATAACAAAACAATGAAAGAAGAGAGAAACACAAATTATTCACTACATTTTTATTGCATTAATTAAGGAGAAAAAATTGTTTAATTTGAGTCATTTAATTATTTTGCAAAGTTTAGGAGAAAGTACATTAGGCTAAAAAATATGTGGTTGTTTATTTCTGGATACGTTTCTTCTCATTCATAACGGACACAGTGAACATCTCAGGTAAATCTGACTTTTATGTTGATCCGACTGATTCTCAATCAGTGACGGTTTATGTCCGTGTGGCTGCCACAGAGGTGAGACTGATTATTAGTCGTGTAAGCAGGTTTAGTGGAAGCAGACCACCATTTGTTTCAAATAAATCAGTCATCTTCCTCACTTCTGAGCTCTGATCATCATCATCATCATCATCATGATTTCTCACTATTGCACCACACATCTTTCATCGTCATCCTGTCCCGGGCCATATTTTGGTGCATCCACAGGTGTAAAATAGGATAATTAATTACTTTAAAATATTAATTATTGTTTGGTGAAGAAGATCCATCAGGGGAGATCAGCGGTGGTTCAGTGCCAATGGGTTATCGTCAGGACCCCTGTTGTTACATACAGTGGCGCCTGCAAGTAAGCAATGATTTTCAAAAATGTGTTGTCTGAATAATACCCGAATACCTTTAATTAAGTAAATTCCCGGTGTCACGTACGAAAGGTAACGAAGTAACTTTCTGAATACGGGCGCTTACCTTTTTATCTACTAATCAAAGACCCTGACCCAGTCAGCCTGAGACGGGGAAATATTTCGGTCCTTGTTAATGTGACGATTTATCACACAGACTATCACTGTGTATACGCTCGATATCACCACGAGAGCCAGCGATAAGTATTACAGGTATCCATTCTTTATTGATAACAGTTCGCTGTATCTTCTATTGTGGAGGTCTGTGGGCGCCATGGCTGCCCTTCTAAGTTCGAACTGTTTCGTTCAGAAAAATTCCGTGAACTAAATGTAAGTCGGTTAATTCAGTGATATTTTAACACTTTGATGTACCACCTTCATCTGTGACGTATTTGTTAATTAAATATAAGCGAAATATCGATTAGAATACGCAGAATTATGTCCCCTTGTTAAAGTTACTGTGTATAGTGAATATTCAGAGGGTTATAAAGAATTCATGGCTGGCACTGAGCTGGCAATAAATGTGTGAGACTATTGATGGGGTCAATGTACATGTTGGAAAGAGTTCTGATAAGGTTCCTAAGGTTATGTATCTCACATAAGGACACGATCCCGTTCTACTGGGCCGTGGTTTTATCTAGAAGGATCCTGTGAGGAAAATACCAGGAGAGCGGATCAAATCCAACGGTGATAACGACCCCAGAGGGAAGTCTCCGCCAGTATCCGGCCGGGTGATCGACTGCAGGGACGGCGCAGGGACCAGCTGCGCTCTGTGTCTGTTTAAAACGAGTTCTGCCTGCTCCCAGTCCATCGTCTTAACGGGGAGAGTAGAACAGCTGATGAGGGCAGCAGGGATGGATACACCTGTGTACAGACAAACACCTGTAATGACTTACAGCCGGAGCGAATACCGATAACAGGATGATCGGCCACCATCAGTGATTAGGTATCGATCTTTCTAGACTCCATGGAGATGGCTTAGAAGTTTGTAGGGGGAGAGGGAGAAAATTAACCCTTACTGGGAATACCTGTAAATGTGCTGAGGATATTAAACTGATAACAAAGAATCGTAGGCATAAACATCAACCTCTGATTAGCCAACTGGAATATAGAAGTCTCATATCTATTCTCCTGGCAGAGTTACCTCCTCCTACTTCAGGGTTCTTCCCGCGGACTAATTTACGGAAGTCGAATCAAAGTTGACCCTCACACGTCTGACATAATTCACGAGCTCCTCTCCACTACTGGAGAACTGGCTCCCTCATCCCTGATGATGACTTTCTGTCTGCTTTTTATGAGGTGAATAAATTTAAATGTACGAGATGAAGATCGATTAAGTATGAATTTCTCTTCTACATCTCATTTTATCATAGAATCATCAAGAACTTGTCGAGAGAGAATAATAATAATATAATAATAATAATAATAATAATAATAATAATAATAATAATAATAATAATAATAATAATAAGATTTTCTACTCTTCTTAGATTTGTGTTGTTTACCTTTCTGATGACCTGATGTATTTCTGTCGAGGTCCGAGTCTCTGACATTTGGGATGAACTGGACCACAGTTTTTCTCTCTACATTTTGTAGAACCTGAGGACAAATTTAGCGAACGGTCAGTTGATGGGGAACTTACGGTGTTTTCTTACCTTTGTGCGTTAGAACTTTTCTAACTTAAACAATTTTAATTATTATTATTATTATTATTATTATTATTATTATTATCGGCTGGACAGTGTAGGACAGGAAGGACCCCAGGTCCCGTTATTCCAGTCCCCACCCACGTGTCAGCCTGGACCAGATACATTTAAAGATGAAGTCGGATCCCGGACCCAGTAAATAGATCTGCCCGCTCGCTGCCGTCTGACAGGACATCAGTCCCCCGGTGGCCGGGAGGTCTGAGCTTGGAATACAATGACACTGAAGAACAGCGCAACAAAGACGACACCAGTTAGTAAATGTTTAGGGAAATAAAGGGGTCATCATGTCGCAGACTTCTTGTCTCTCCACTGAATTTGTTATCACTGTTTTGGTATCTTAATGTTATTTAATACCAAACCGGATATTGTCTCAACGACTCGTTCCTTTACCGAAATCCTGGCTGTAAACACAAGGATCAGTTTACACCGAACTAAGTCAATCCAGGGTCGCCCCTTCTTTATTTACATACTGCAGGTCTCCCTAGAACGATGTCGGTGGAGCCGGAGAGCTCACCCGACAATACCTCCCTCCCTCTTCATCTGGAGCTGTAAGTCTCCCCTCCATGGACCCCGTCAGCGTCTGGTCAGTTGACGGTAAGGAAGAGACATTATTAGAGAATATGAAACAAGAACCTCATCAATTTTCGTTATTAGTTCCTCCCATTTACCAGATTCTTCCTGGTGTCTTCTTTGTTGCTCTGTTCTTCAGCCAGGATTTCGCTAAAGGAGCGAGTCTTTGAAACAATATCCAGTTTGGTATTAAATAACAATAAGCTGCAATTCAGTGATAACAAAGTCAGTGGAGAGACAGGAAGACAGCGACATGATGACCCCTATTATTTACCTAAACATTTACCAGCTCTACTCCATTTATTTAACCTGGAGAATTGTTGTACACCTCTACCACCTGGCAGGTAAACAGCGTTCATCCTCAACAAGTCTGCTGCGATATCACAAAGTGTGAACTCCTCGTCTCGTTGTCAAAAAATACCTGGGATTGTGCTGAGGTCTGATCGCCTTTAGAACTCCGACAGTCGATTGTAATAGAGTAAAGATAAGCAGACAGAATATTTATGTCTCCTCCTGGCCAATGTCATGGAGACAGTTCTACCTCACAAACTGCTAAGCTCGGCTTGTAGAAGAGAACCGGCGACTGTGAAGTTTGTACTCTCATCTTTCTGTCTGCCATCTCTAATAATCTACTGGCTTCTGTTCAGGTATCTCCACATCAGGTCTCCTCCATCTTCTGATCAGCGACTACCTCCTGGAAGAAGAGAAGTACGTTTGATGAGATTCGTTTACCGAGTTCAAGTTGCATCATCCTTCATTATCAAGGTTGTTTAGATGAAGAATCATTTTGCTGTATCTATAGCGGTAGATGAATTTCCCCTTCATAACAACTGAACTGAAGGGTTAATCACTTTTCCTCAGGCAGCAATAGAAGAAGTTGACGAGAGACTCGGTCAGCAGCAGAGCTGATGATGATAGCTAACATCGTGAGAGATGTCTCTCTGTCCGTTAGCTACACTTTTAAAAGACATATCGATATATCGTAACCAATATCTGATCGATACAATCAAGGTGGCCGAAGTTGATTAGGTAAATTTATTTGCATAAATACTTCATTTACTCTCGGGACAGAAGATTTCTGTGGATCTGTTGACTTTGATTTATTTACGCGGTCACGTGACAGACTTTAGATTTTCATGTTCTAAATCCTATAATTTCCTTCCTAATTTGGATCTGTAGATCATCATCAGCAGGAAATATCGATAGGGAGGACAACGAGTCTTTTGACTGAACAATTTGTCTATTTTGTGCAGGCAGGTATTTTAACCCTCCTACACTCCATTTCTCACCTTTATGCATCTTGTTTTTCGTTTAATTATTTTATATTTAAAAATCTCTGTGATCTTTAAAAGAAGCAGAAATATTAATATCGTGATATTTGCGAAGTTTGCTGTTCATTGAGCTCATTGGTTAGAACAAAGCAGATTTCACCTGTTAATGATTGTAAGACAGGTACCTCAGCCAGGTGGAACAGTAAATCTCGCCAATCTGTAATCTACTGATTGGGGGACATCTCACCTGTGGCTGGTGGAATGAATGTACGGAAACAGAACAGCAGGTAATTTTCTCTTATTCACTCGGAATTCCCCTTTGACGTGAGGGCTGTGCACTAAATAGCTCGTGTGGGATCAAGGGGCTGCCTAATGTCACGTGATAAACATTAGTCTTGTTGATGAATGTAATATAGGTAAATTTTTAATATTCCTCGTGGACAGAGAAAGTTCTATAAATTTACATTAAAATTGTGATAAAAAATTGTTAATTTTAGTAGAATTGTTAATGCGACATTGCTCCGAAACCAACTTATTTTCAAATTAATCTCTTCACCTGGTACAGGTAGACTGATTACACCTGAACTTGAAGAGAAATCTCCGTTCATTCCATCGTACTGGAGGTAACTTTCGATGTTGTGCTGCTGAGGGCGACACCTCAGGGTCCATTGGAAAGGGCCAACTTCCGGCCCTAAGTTCGGACTGAAATATAATTACATATTTCAAGATAAATTAAATATTTAAGAACCGTGTACATCATCTAAGAATTGTTCATTCCCAATAATAATAATAATAATAATAATAATAATAATAATAATAATAATAATAATAATATAATAATAATAATAATAATAATATAAGATTAAAATCTCGTTCCTGTTAATCTGTTGTGAAGTCTTTGGGTTAACAAAGAATGGTGGATGTTGGTAAAGAAGATGACAGAATAATGTCTCTTATATAAAGTACAAGAACGGACAGGACCCAAGGAAGTGTTATTACAGGGGACACAACATGTTGTGACGTAAATACCCAGGGGACCCTGATCTTCTCGTTTACTGACCCCATCAGCTGAACCCGCCTTCTATTCCAGCTCTGGCGGAGAGACGGGAAGAAGAACTTAACATATCCAGCTGAGAAGATCAAGAGAATTTGATGCTCCTCAAATATTCATAATAAATCGGAACAGGACAATAAATTAATATTCCCAAAGTAAAGACGACCGAACAAATTATAATCCCCACTTCAATGTTTCCTTTGTTGTTGAAGTACCAAATGCCCTGATTTGACATCACGTGATCAAACAAAGTCTGGACCGCCCCAGCGAAAGTAACCGGATGAGGTCCCTTCTACCATCGACAATCAAACTTCCTTTTAAGGTGATGTCTGTAACAGGCTACGTGGACTGATATCAGCCACGTTTATAGAACAGCTGCTGACGTAGACCAGTTGCCTTTTACGACTGTATTCGGACAGAATTAACGGAGATGTCTGTCTGCGACTTACATCTGGTCATCTTCTTAATCATCTACCTGTTTAACGGAAGATCGATAAGCGAAGAATCCCAGCTGAGAGTCGGTCAGAGACTCCTCCAGCTGGAAAACGGTTTGAACGAAATGCGACAGGAACACAGAGAACAGCTGTCTGCCATCAGGCGGGAGCTGGAGGAGAAAAGTAGACAAATATTCAGGTTAAACACGGACTTGGAGACGTTTAAAAGATCAGCAAATAAGGGCAGCCAGGTGATGGACGATCTACATCAGTGGACTGAGGACAAATCTGGTGGAGATGCTCCCAGATTACACATCTATAAGAGGCGGCCTAAACGGGACGTCTCTCCATCTAACGGAACTGGAGACAATCCAAGTTTGCTGGACCGTTTACAAAAGTCGGTATTAAATAACACCCACTGGATTAACCAACTGTACTACAGAGGGATTAAGGGCATTTATAACAGTATAGGGGAAGACGTTGAGATACTGTATGATCAGGCGGATGACCACAGTTCAAAGATTATTGATATGAATACTTCGATTTTAGAAAATAGCGTAACCTGACGACACTTGCACTAAGACTGGACTTGATTACAGGTAAAATCTACTTTATTATGCACCTAACAGGCAGGTTAATCTTTGGAGCTCATTACCTGTGACAGGTATTGCCCAGTGTAGATCTCTTTGGGTGGTGACCTGTACTTATCAGTGCTCTGACTCTTTCCGATGTGAGGCTGTCGATGGATGCTGACAACAGATAGAAACTTTAATTTTTGAAAATTTTAGTTTTTCAATGGATTTTAACGTTATGAATGCACATCTATAGGTGTGAAATGGTTTGAGAAATATTAATATTACACTGACACCCACCTATCTTAATGTAGTCTGGGTGTCCGCTTGAAATTCACAATTCAGCCCTCAGGTCCATCTCTGTATCCAGGAATTTTAGAGTTTTCCTACATTCAATGACCCCCCTGTATCTTTCTGTTTCTATCCTTTGAATAGCTTCAGCCGCATAGATTATTATTTTACCTGTAACATATTTTTAAAATCCCATCTGATTAATTAGCTGTAGATTGAATCTTTTAACTATTTTTCAGAAATAGATTGTGGCCGACCGGCAGACCATGTTCTTAACAGCACCCTGACGGCTGTAAACGGAACCACGTGGAGAACTGAGGCCACCTACACATGTGACAAGGGACATAACTACGTGTCTGGAAGCAACAAGTCCTGGTGTTCAGAAACGGGAAATGGACAAAACCAGATATTTCTGCCAACGTATCTATTCCTTTGTTTTCTTTACTTTGAATTCCAACCCTCAGTTTTTTGTATTTATCTTTTGTTCTCTTATTACTTATTTATTTTCGTGCTGCCTTCATTTCCATTTTACGGAACTAAAACCACAAAAGTTTGCTTATGGACTTCGTCTCTCCATCATTTATTAACAATTGAAATATTTTTATCTGAACAGGAAAATAGTTGTGTTTAAAGTATTAATATGGCGATATTAAATGACTGAATTGTATTTCTTTTCTTAAACTTTATTTGATTTAACTTGAAGAAATTTATCACGCGACAATTTCCTGTCTTCTACAAAGTAATCATTCTACACACTCACATCACTGGATCTCACTGTCTATACACAGCTTGGGAAGTTAAATATTTATCTATCCTGGAAATTAGTTATTTCATTACTGTTTTATTATTAAATAATTTTCTCTTATTTTTATAAGCAAGTTGCTGAAATTGAAGCCACACGGATAAAAAAATCATTAGTTATAAAATGACATCTCTGTTTGGCCATAGTTGTATTGTAGTAATTCTTAAAATCTCTAAAAAATACAAGCACCTGACTTAGGTCTTCTATCTTGTAACAGTAATTACGTCGAATAGTTTCACAGATTTTCATACTGAATTAAATATTTCCAAATAATTAATTGAACTTCAAAAGAAGAATGGCAGCGACAGCTCAATAAATTAAACAATAAAAATAAATTTAACGACAATTTGTAGTTGAGGGAAATTAAACTTAAAATAAGGTTCTTATAAGAGTCAGACATCAGATATTTCGGCTCTCATCGTACAAGAAGAGGAACTGTACAGAGGAAACAGTCTGCCTTTTCTAATGTCGATCAGTCAACACCACAAACTCGTAAATACTTTTTATATTTTATTCTGTTATTCTTCAAATGTAGCAGAATGTATTTTTAGACGAACCGATTTAATATAATCTATAGATTCTAGTATAAATATTATTCTGAAAATTTACACTGAAATTATGGTTTTACAGTGACGATTCTGCCACAATATTAGTTACAGGTCCACTTGATCATCATTTAATCACTTCATTGTTACTTTAATTGTGGACCTCCTTTTACCCCGTTATTGTTCTGTTGGTGAATAAACAGATCTACCTACGGTACTGATTGATTTGACAGATTGATTTTCACAAATATCTGAGGTCACAACTGATTGATTTCTTACTTTCATTTTCGTTCTGCAGTAATAGATTGCGGCCGACCGTCAGAGCACGTGCTCAATAGTACACTGGCGGCAGTGAACGGAACCACGTGGAGTAGCGAGGCCACCTACACCTGTGACAAGGGACATAAATACGTTTCGGGAAACAACAAATCCAGGTGTTCAGGAAACGGAAAATGGACCAAACCAGATATTTCCTGCCAATGTAGGTTTTGAATTTGAAATAAATTGTGAATATTTCCTCCATTTCTCGTTTTGGATCTTTAACAGATTATTAATAATTAATTGACTATAACAATAATTAACATCGTAATTTAACTGATTTCCGAGATCTCTCCTGTGGATGCAGTTCTCCCAGTTTGAGGTGTGAAAGCTGTTATCTGTTCATAGTCTACATCTGACGAAATTCTGCTGGAGATCTTCATGATTTCCTCCTGTATTTAAGTGTCTGCTGCTACGGTGGAGAGAAACAGAAAAGGCTCCTTTATTTCTGTCGAGGTTTGTGTCCCTCAACTTTCTGGGGAATCGGCCCCGGGACATTTTACCTCTTATCTATTTAGGGGAAACCGGTGAGAATTCCAGCGGAAGGTCAGAGGTCGGGAACTGACGATACACAACATTGAGAAAACCTCGGGTCTTTGTTAACCATCATAATAATAATAATAATAATAATAATAATAATAATATAATAATAATAATAATATAATATTCTTTAGATATTTATATTTCATATTATTTTTGTTTCCCCGTTGCCATGGTGACCTGCGGAGTCGGTGTCGCGCGCCAGGTTTCTACTTCCGGCTGCCGTTTGGCCTCACGTGCTTTTTGTTGAGAGGAAAAACAGAGCAACTTCAGAAAATAAGGGTCCAGATTTCTCCCTTATCAGCATCTTTCGGCCCCTAAAGACGGCTGGGGAGTCGTCCACCCGCCTCCTCCTTCAGTTTCTCCAGAATTCTCTCCATCCATTTGTAATCCAAGTTCATCGTGAACGCAGACGATCATCGCGTGAATTTTCCCGCCTTTCAACTTTGACCCTTTGAGCTTCGATCGATAATTTTATTATATTATTATTATTATTATTATTATTATTATTATTATTATTATTATTGTTGTTGTTGTGCTGTGTGTTGTTGTTGTTGTTAATAGTTTATCGATCTACCGACGGTGAACTGATTTATTGGTGAATCACTTGTCTACGGTAGAATATTCCTCCGCCGATCGATCGATCGATCAGTCCGTCAATAACCGATGTTATTCGATCTGTTACAGACCAGCGGGGCTACAGGTTCAGCGACAGGGCTCAACTCTGGTACCGTCCGTACAGTTACAGGGGTCAGTGGAGGTCGTGGACCTCAGCAGCCGAGACCTGCAGGGACGAGGGAGGGACCCTGATCTCCTTAAACTCTCCCCCCAGAAGAGAACTGGTCGACTCCCTCAACAGGGAACACAGACCACGTGAGTGTAAGGAGACTGTTTCTTGTTGCTAGGATACCGCCTCAGGGTATCTCCTCTCCACCCACTCACATGATTGACAGGTGAGAACGGGAATGGGCGGGGTCGGCGACATTCGTTTGTTGCTCCATATAAACTAATGTCTGTTGTCATGGTAACAATTGTTTTCTTGTTTTCAGGGGCGTCCTGGGTCGGTTGTCGTAAGGAGGCAGGAAGATGGGTCTGGTCTGACGGTACAGAGGTGGACGGGACCAGATGGGGGCCGGGTGAACCTCGTGGTGACTGTTTGTTATCAGTATGGATCTCATTTGTGGGGTCGGCCCTGTGATCGATCCCCCTACCTTTTATTTGTGAGCTGCTGCCGTAGTCCCCCCACAACCATCGTCCTGGTCTCCCCGTCAGGAACACAAACGGTCCCCTTGTTCTCCCCTTATTTACCCTGACCCACAAAGACTAGGAAAAGGGAATAAATAATAAAGTGAGGTAACAATCGAGTCGTCGTCGTCGTTCTCTTTACATCTCCGTTGTTGTTATCGTCACGATGACGAGAGAACCTGGTCATCCTCCCTCGGTCGACACCGGAAGGGGCAGTGGCCGGGGTCTGACGGCACGTGCCCGTAAACAGGGGCCAGCTGTTCGGTGGGTGAACTGGTAGTTTTTGACCGACTTCCGGGGACAGAAGACGTACAGCAGCTGATGTCTCCCTCCGTCCGACTGGAGGGGATATGGACCTGGGTAGAAATTAGGGCGGAAACCCCTAAATATCTGGCTGGGGACGTCCACCTTTTCACTGCTAATCTGCGGGGTCACGTGAGAGCGAGCTCCACTAACCCCTCAGCAAAACTTCCTGATATCTGCCCCTTTATGATTGTACAGCCACATCCGTCTGTCGCCACCATGACAGGTAATAATCCAGGTGGTGTCACGTGGTCTAGGAGCTGACTTACAGCAGCCGTACAGGTGAGTTCTCCTCCTCCTGACAGTTTCGTCACATCTCGTTTACCTGGTGATTTCTACCTTTTAACCAAACCCTAATTTCTACCCTCCCCTTTATGTCCTCATTACAGGGATCCACGATTTCCCCTCTTTTCAAGAAAATTAATTCGGCTAAATACAACGTTCATGGATCCCTAAAGACAGGAAGGGGCCACTCAGCTTTCTGTCCTCTCCTCTCTCTCTTCCTTTGTCTGTTTGTTAATTTCCCTCTTTTCCTGTATCTTTATGTCCTTTTTCTTCATCTTCCCCTTTTCCTTTCCTTATTTCTCTATTTTCTCTATCCCCTTCTCATCTCCCTCCTTTTCTCTTCTGTTGCCTTTTCTTTCTTTCTTCTCTTTATTCCTCTCTCTCCTCCGTCTATGTTTTTCCCTTTCTCTCTACTTTCCCCTATTTTCCTCTCTTCCCCCCCTCCTCTAATTATCCATAACGTGTGAGACAGTGATGAAGTCGGCCCCTCTTACAAACTGACAGGTTTCCAGAATATTTCATCCCTAATTACTCTCTGTGTGGGCTCACGGCTTTAAAACCTTGAAATAAGGACACAGGTGAGACAGTTTACCTCACCTGCCATTGAGAACGAAACAGCAGCACTTATTTTATAACCTCAAGTATATTAATTATCGGCTCTCGCTCACAGGAGAGTTTACCTGACTGTTACAGGTGAGACAGGTATTCCAACTTGATTAGAATGAGAGAAACATTAGACACAGATAAAGGAAACGTTCTGAGAGAATCAGGACTGGAATACGACAAAACCCCCCCCGTTTTACAGCAAATAAAGGAAATAGACGGCCCTTACCCACACCAGAAGCTCCTGCTGTCCTGTATATTAATGTGTATGCAGATATTACTGATTATTATCGACTTCTGCTGATCTGAAATATGTAATAAATCAGCTCCATGTTCAGACCGTCCTCAGCTTTCCTTCAATGAGTAGTAACCGTACTCTTCCTTCTACCCGTTACTGTCCGGGTGTCGCTTTCTCCCTGATCACAGAAACAAATGTTTGTTTATATTTCATTCCTTGTATTAAATAAACTTTTCCTATGAACGCCGAGGATAATTTCCGACTTCTCTTGTTTCTGGTACAGTTGGTTTACGATGGCTCTTTATCATGCAGGGGAAATAACTCTGTGCAGAGTTCTCCCTCCTTACAGTGTCTGACAGAATGATGAACAACATGGAAACTGGTGAAAAGATAGCAACTAATTTTGAATCTGCAAATCGATAAAACATATTGGTGATGAGATCATCGATAGTTCAACATCACAAGCAGAAAGCTAATGGTACGGAAATTATTTCCATTTTCCTCTGTGAATAGTTGAATTACTCTCCCTTCAAAATGTAGTCAACAAACAACAGTTAGGAAACAAAGCAACAAAACTGACGAGAGCTCACCTGTCTGGGATTGTTCCGTTTGTAATAGATATAAAGATCCCATTAATTACAGGTAATAACAATTTATAATCATATGATATTCTCATAGTTTATCGACCCACGAACAGATGTGTCCCCTATCCAAACATCATCTTCAAGTGTTTTAATCTTATTTACTTCAGAAGAAGGTTTTTACGACTGCTGCAGCCAGTCAGTGGTCCATGTTTTAAGGTAGGAAACTTCTTGTATCTCCTATTTGAACCTGTGCAATCAGTCATCAGAACCACACCTGCCCAGGTTGGAGAGACAGCTCCAATGTCTTTTTTGAATATTTCACTCACATCTATCTATTATCCTCATTTGTAGCTGAGCTGGGGATTATCAGAAATGGCTGCTACAATCATCCGACTTTGTACTGATGAAAGTTTTTTAAAAAGGGTAAATCAGTTTATTGTAAGGAGATATATAACTACATTGAGGAGGTTGATTTAGAGGATAAAGTTAAATGTTGTAAATAATGTCCCAGTTAGTGTATCTGTATTTGATGTCAGACTTTCAGAATAGTGACAGCTCCACACATGGAAATGGCTACTTCCAATTCATTTCATTCCCATTAACCCTCTCATTCTCCCATTAGCTGACATCGAGGGATTTCTCATTCAGTATTAATGGTGTCTTTTGACATATGTATTCTGCTAATAAGGGCTTTGGTTTAATGCAAGGTCTGCAAAAATAATAACTGGTGATATTTGATTGTATGTTAATAGGAGTCTTTCCCTGTCTGCCTCTTATTTCATCAGCTAACTTATCCAGATAACCATTACACCATAAACTCCCTTTTCAATCCACTTACCAGCCAGGACAAGTAGGGGCTCTGATCTGGACCCTTACCATGTGGAGTAAGAATTTACTTTACACCTGGCTTCCTCACCAGCCACAGGGAAGATGGAAATTGACTTGTTGTTGGATCGATCCCTACCTGCTCAACTGGTAGTTTTAACAAAAACAAATTAACAGTCATTGTATGAATTTTAAACTGGTTTTCCATTCTTTCTCTTTGTTTATCTTCTTTGCATTCAACTGTAATTCTTACTGCCCTGATTTTAACCATTTATTATTTAAAATTATTAATATATAACTAACCCTCATCTCTCTCTCTTTCATTAAACTTATTAATATAACTAACCCTAACCTCTCTCTCTCTCTCTCTCTCTCTCTATTTAATTGCCTAATGTGCAGATAGCTGTTCCCTGAATGTTCCATAAACAAATCATAATTCTTCACTTCCTCATAAATTAAACAATATTAAATTCACTCATAAATAGAATTTCCAATATCACATAATTTATTAATTTATTTTTAATAAAATTAATTTGAAAATGAAAGAAATACTGCTGAAAGTTAGCAGAAGAATGTAAGTAGGACATTAATTACAGAAACTCAGAAGAATTTAAACAATCTGAGAGCACATTGTTCAGTCTGCAGAGACTGGACATGAAGGAAAATCCTGTTTAATCTGGAACCATTCACATTACTGTCAAAATATGAGTAGGGTTAATCCTCTCTTTGATTCAGCCCCATCTGCTCTGTTTTTAGTACATTTAATAGGCACATTTAACACAGTATGATAATTTCTGCTGCATTCTTTTATAACCACATCTGACCTGGAATGATCAGCTGGTCACCAAGAGCCTTAAGTCTAACATTTCTCAGTAGTTGTCTGCCCTTTGCTGCACCTTACTCTCTGGAATGCACTGATGGACACAGCAAAGGACTTTCATAATACAAAGATGAAATATCTTTAAAATCCCCCTGCTCCAGGAATTTCCTAGACAAAGTATTAGAGAATTATAATAGTATTAACACTGTTATAGTTATGATAACATTATTGAAATGTATACAATTTGACAAAACTTAAATTATTTACAAAATTTCAGTTAAAAAGTTGTTTTTGGAAAATAAATGCATTTCCACGATCATCAGCCATCAGTGTTTGTAAAGTTGCTTTTCAGTCATCTTAAGTCCATGAAGGTCTTTCTGTTGTTGATATATTTCAGTTAATTCAGTCTTCAGTACTGTACAGAGATTAGATTTGTATGTTTTAATTATTCATACCTTAAACCTTGTTTCATTTAATATACAATCACTAATAATAGTAATTAGCACTTAACAGTACTCATGCCATCTGTTCCAATGAATTGTCCGAATGCTGTCTTTAATAATTTCAAGTTAATAATTGTAGAGAACAAAGATCAATCATAATAAAGACAACTTAGTGAGTTACTGGCTTCAACTATTTTATATAATATTATATTTTACTAACAAGTACCTTTCTTCAACAAGTACACTCATAAATACCTAGATAGAGTATAGTATTTCCTGTAGGTAGGTAACTGACAGAATAGTTACTATAGTTTACTTCATAGAAGTCATCTGCAGTTGTTTATCTCTGTAGTCGTCACCTCTATGATCGATTCAGGCTCCAGTCTGGCTGTCAAATGGACATCATCGGCAGCATCATCTTCAGTCACAAAGGGCAGCGATGTAAGATTATTTTCATATATGTAAATACTTCTGACACCTTTTATGGAAAAGTAATTCATAGATCTTTTGGTTTCCTGAGAATATTAATCGAGCGAAGGGGTTTGAATAATTGACTTTGGTCAGTGGCAGATAGGTTCAGTGTCTGCAGAACTTTCCTGCCCACCCAGGTCTCCTACCCTGCCAGGCGACATCAGCAGATCAGTTCCATCATCATTCATTCTTCTGTTTCTATAAAATCTATTTTCTGACGATTTTACAAATGTTTTTTTAATCTTCAGCCTCCTCCCGGATGATTAGATTCATCAGCCTCACATGTCACTTATTGGTGGAAATGCAGGAGGGCAGATCGAGTCCCTCCATCTCTTTACCAAAATAAATCTTTGGTTTGTTTTTCTCTTCTGTTTCACAAATAAAACTGAGGAAAGTCGCTTTTAATTTTAATTGTTCCACCATTTGAGATAAAACCAAAGATTACCTTTCTCTCTGTGGTTCCTGTCAGTCTGCAGACCTTTGCTGACAGCAGGAATTTGTTTGCTGTAAATTGATAGAAATCTGTGTAATTTCCCTACAGGATAATTTTGGTAATAAACAGAATGGAATCTTCAGCTTGGAATCTTCAGCTGTAGGAGACACAGGATAAAATAGGCTTAAGTTAGGAAATTATGTGGGTAAATTGTAACCTCTCCGTGGGTGTATTTCTTGATACATACCCGGCACACACACACACAGATTAGTTAAGATAATGGCTGATGTCACTGATGTTGTCTTGGTAGAAATTGTGATATTAAGTTACACGGTGTAGACTACTGAACACCTGAGAAAGGTATGCTCCCCTGAGCGCCATTATTGTCTGTGTTTCTTTGATGCTGTTACCCAAAGCCGGCAGAAACAGTGGAACCTTTCTGTTTTCCTTATCAAAATGCTGGGGCACAATTACAGGTAATCCAAACCTCACTGGATTATCACAGCCCCTATTTATTCACCAAGAAGAATGGCTGCCAATCAAATCTAGAATTTCACCTTCTACTAATTCACAATCTCAAAAATCAGAGAGAACTGATGGGGAGAATGTGGTCTTCCAGAAAGGCTTAACTAGGCCGGTACCTGCAGCAGACGTTGACAGTTTTATGTGGGAGCAATTCATATGTTAAATTGAACACATTCAGGGACAAATAAATCAGCCAAGCAGCAGCAGAATCTTCCAGCCAGAGGTCCACCGCTATCAACTGCAGTTTTAGACATGAATCTGTCTGAAGAACTTTTTGTGCTCTGAATTTTCTTCTAGTGAAAAAAACAAGCAAACAAATGAATAGGTAAGAAGAATAAGTAGATAAAATTGGCAAATTGTTACCCAGAGTTCAGCCCTTTCTGCTCCCTTTTTTGTGCACATAAGGGGCTCATTTAACAAAGTGTGAAGGTTCCCAGGTCGTTACCATTGAGTATTTTTAGATTTAGTATTTGTAAAATAACATCAAATGAAGGTGTAGCAATATAATTCTAAAAGGACTGTAACAACAAAAATTATAGTCTCTAAAATCTCTGGGTAATGGATAAACAGGCACCATTGTTCCCATGGCCCTTATAGGGGGTGAGCAAGACAAGCAGTAACCTGAGGGAAGCTTGTAGCCTGACACCATCCAGTCATGGAGAGGTCAAACAATGAGCTGTGTCCTCAAGAACATTCAGGAATGTTCAGACTTCATTGCTGACCATTTTCACATGTGTCACTGGTGTTTAATTACATCCTCAACAGTGACCACATGACAACCACATGCCTTTCATCCAACATCTGCACCCACCTTGAAGATTCTCTTAAAATATTATTGTATCATAACAGAAAACCAGAAATAAAGACAATTAAGTGGGTATCATTGGCCTGAGATATCAAGGGGAGTAACTCTTATGATAAAATGTAATTTTAATAATATAATTGCAAAATATACAATTTTACATTCCTGATGTAGTTTGAAATGTATAAAGCTATCAATCCAAACTTACACTAATATATATTATATATTTCCCTGTCAGAATTCTACATTATTTGTTGTGTATATAATGTTGGATGTTTGATCTGTTGGTGGTGAACACTGATTGTTCTGTATGGACAGGAGTTTTCTTGTCTTTGTGTTACCTTTGTTACTCAATTGAAGTTGTGAGACCAAATTTTAGTCAGGTTCTTGTATGCATATAACAAGTACACGGCTGTTAGGAAACAGGCAACGATGATGATAGGACGTGTAATATATGTTAACGTACGTGAAGATATTTTCTCTGTGTTGATTGTCTGAGGTGAATACAAATTCTTGCTGAATGTGCGGGCAGTTTACACACTGTGGACATTATTTTCCAAGTGTGACTCAAATTAACAGCATCAGGGAGAGATGTATCTGCAATTTACTGATGATTTTTCTTGGTTCTGGATTTGTTTGACAAGTTGGTAATCAGTGAGCTGCCTACATTTACTTCTGTGATGGCAGAATAGGTTTGGATATTCCTGAAATGACTGGTCGGTTATCTGATCCTGAGGATTTCCTGAGGTCCTCATCTCAGACACTCACCTGAGGGAGACAGGTAAACATATTTTCTTTCTTTCCTGACTCTAGGGGCAGAGAATGAATTGACCCTACACAACTCAAATATTTGATATTAAGTACTTCACAGGCCAATTTATGTTGCTCCACCTCAGCAACCAATTTGATTTAGATGATGATGGATGATGGTGCAGTAGAATCCAGAACATGGTAGGTGCCACTTTCTTGTGATGAAGTGATTAACTCACCCAAAAATATCAGCCACTTCTGTCAACCAACAAATGCAGCTGTTTGGATCTTTGTCAGCTGCTACACATCTTAAATCAGTCGTCCGATAGGAGATGAAATATAAAATTCACGACACAGGTTGGATTATCTATGGAGAATTGTTGGCTTCATTAACCCTTACACAGACAGATATCAAATTTTTTTGTGATGCTGCTGTAAGGAAACCGAGAACCTTCCAGTTCATTGCTGCTATGTATAAGAAGGGCGATTGGGTGCGCTACCTTATTCCTTCTGTATCAATTGCTTCTACATCAAAGGAACAGGATTAATTTTTCAGCAGCTTTATCTGTGTATGAAGAAAAATGACTTCTTTCTTCCTCATCTCCAGTGTAGTAGCAGCCAGATGGCAAAATACTATGCTCTGCTCCTTCTGCATAAGGAAAATATAATAATAATAATAATAATAATAATAATAATAATAATAATAATAATAATAATAATAATAATAATAATAACAAATTGTGTTGCTGCCTCGAGGCTCAGGCTGTAATGGAATCATGTTTGGTGGACCATTAGTTGGTGTTGAGGTTTTGTCTCGTAGCGATGTCAAAATGGTTCTTTTCCTAAACACCTTTTATAAAGGAGATGCTAAGGTTGCTTTCTTTACCTAGGAGCCCTGCACATTCGAAGATGAAGCCGGCCTTCATGGGTAAATGCTAACAGTGAGGTTAGAGCACTGGCTTTGGTTGTTGTTGTTGTTTGGTGTTGAGCAGCTCTGCAGAGGTTAATGGGGGGTGGGGGCCGGGTTTTTGAGACGTCTGGAAGGTCGGGCGCGGAGCTCCATTTCTCCCATATTCCAGCACGCCCAGCGGGCCGTCGCCAGGGCGTCTGCTCGAGAGGCGGGGGCAGTCGGAGACCACGTGTTCCGCCGTCTCTGCTCTCCCATTCCACATTTCCGGCACATGGTCGTCTGCTCGGCGGTCGAGTTTCTCTCCGCGTTCACCATATACTCTGCGGAGCCTCTCGCGGGTGACGGGGTTCCCTCTCGTGTCTCGTCTTATTGCTGCCTTTGCAGAGTCATAGTAGCGGTGGCCATTCCCCTCTTGGCTGGCTGGCTGGCTGCTGCACCTTCCCTGGCTGGCTCGTCCGCCATTTCGTTACCAACTACGCCGCAGGGGCTCGGGCACCAGTTGAAGGTGATCTGGCACCCACCCGCTGTCACCGAGGGCGGAGAGGAGGTTCGGGGTCGTTTTCTTGTCTGCGTTCTTTAGTGGGTTGGCAGGTAGCGGGACGGACTATAGGGCTTTCCGAGGGGTCTCTTCTGCCTGCAAGACCTGCAACGCCATTTTGATCGCCTTCACCATTCGCCGGCCGGGATAGCATAGGAGCGGTGGATCGCTGGATCGCCTGGGTGGCCAGGGGTGGCCATTATGGCCCCACCGCCTGTAGTGGTGCCGTTCGTCGCCGGATGAGCTCCAGTCCTCCGTTAGTCGCTGCATCGCCCGTCTTTGTACCTTCCACCTCGAGTCCGCATCCAGGGCGGCAGGAGATCAGGAGCCTTCTCTGGCTGTGTTGATCCGGAGATGGACCTCCACGTGCTGCCAGCCTCCACTCGCCAACTTTGCTTCTTCGTCCGTTGCCGGACCTCGGTCAATGCTGTTTCGTCGTCTGGGGTTGGTGTCGGCCATTCGGAGGGACTTCTCCATGGTTATCGTGCTGAGCTGGGAGGCCCTGGTGGCAACGGTCGGGAGGTTTGCTGCTGCCAGGATCGATTCACAGGGGTTGATCGCGCGGCCTGAGTACCTCTGGCGGGATTCTAACTTCTCCATTGTTGACGCTGATACCCACGGCAGCCATGCCGCCGCTGCGTACTCGACGGTCGACCTACCAGTGGCGATGTAGGTGGACCGCAGGGAGGTCTTCTCGTATCCCCAATCAGTTGACGCCAAGCACCGTAACGCTCCAGCCTGTTGCTTCATCTTGCTGCCGACAATTGATGCATGCAGGCCAAAGGTGAGCTGTCAATCGTACGTCACTCCCAGGAACTTCGGGTTTGGGTTGTACTTGATCTGTTGCCCGTTAAGGTGTAGGTTAGGGCGCCAAGTAGCTTCGTGTGTGTTGGTGCTGAAGAAGGAGCATTCAGACTTTTGGTTCGATAGTTCCATCTTCCACTTGGTGCTCCAGTTCGTCACCCCGTCGAGGACCTTCTGCAGCTTCACCTCAGCACTCCTCAGGTCAGCATCCTGTACTCATACCGCAACGTCATCTGCGAAGAGGCTGACTTGGGGGGCTTCTATCGTTGTTGCGAGGTCGTCAATGTAGAAAAGAAACAGGAGCGGCGACAGGACCGACCCCTGTGGGACGCCTTGCTTGAACGTAACCTTCTTGCTCTTCACTCCGTCAAACGTCACCCAGTAGAGCCGATTCGACAACCATGCTTGGACCCATCTGACCATGTGACTTGGGATGCCCTTTTGGGACATCTTCATCAACAGGGCATCTCTCCACACTTTGTCGTAAGCTCTCGAGTAGTCGATCAGCGCCACCAGGGTCCGCTGCATTGGGGAGTGTTGGAAGCCATCACTTATCGATTGGGACATTCTGAGCAGTTGGTCTTCGGTACTACGACCGTGGCGAAACCCCGCTTGGTTCTCTGTCAGGAGCTGTTTTGCTTCGGTGAGATATCTGAGCCGGTTGGTGACAAGTCGCTCCATCGTTTTGCCTATTGTCGACGTTAGAGAGATTGGGCGATAGCTCTCCAGTTTTTGTAGGTCCTTCTCCCCTTTCGGCACCGCTCGAATATCCGCAACTCTCCATTCTTGGGGGACTTTGGTGTTTTGACCACGACTTGTTGAAGATCACCAAGAGCGTGGAAACTGCTACCGGACCTAAGTGGTGAAGTAGTCTCGGGTGGATCTGATCTGGTCCTGCTGCTTTCGTCGAGTTCAGGCTACGCAGGGCTGCTTTCACCTCTTCTAGCGTGAAGGCTTGACATTCTTCAGAATCCATTGACTCGCCCCTCAGTCGACTGCTTAAGGCTTTCTTCATCCCTCTCTCATGCTTTTCAATTTTGAGATTGCTCACGTCCCGATAGAGTTTGACAAAGCCATCTGCTTTTTGCTTTTTGCTCACGAAGTTTTTGCCGTTGTCTGAGATGATTCGGGCTGTAGTGGTGCTTCGATTTGTTGTCAGGCTCAGCAGGATGGACCACATCTCTTTTTTCCCTTTCGCCGACGTCACCTTCCGCTCCCATATCTCCGCTTTCCTCTCCTTAACCAGCTCCTTGACCACACTGTCGTTACCTTTGCATTCTTCAGATTGAATGCTGAGTCTCTCCCTCAAGTCGTCCCTTTCTCTCTCTGCCTCGGCTATCTCTCTCGTCTTCCAGCATTCGCCGGTCATTCCTACTGCCTTCAGTCCGATGTGCCGTCGGGCTGCTGCAAGCACAACTTCGTAAAAATGTCGGTACAACTGCGTCAAAGGTTCTTCTTCGAGGCATTCAGTGTTGGTCAATTGATCTTCTACTGCTGCCGCAAATGTCCTGAGGTCCACACTTTTCCAGTCCCAGACTAGACGTTTCGTACCCTTCAACTTCTCCGCCGGGAGGTGGATTGTGATGATGATGGGTCGATGATCAGACGAGAGGGTGTCGAGGGGCTCCCAGTCGTACTAGTCTCGGAAGGCCGCGTGGACCACCATTACATCTGGTGAGGAGAAGGACCCTGTGGCAGGATCTTGGCGTGTCGGTACCTCTGGGTCGGTGAGGAAGGTTCCGTTCGCGTCCATTTGGCTGTCTGATCCCATGCTGTGTCGTAAGCGTACAGGTCGGTGCAGATCACCCCATGCACCTTGATGTCCATCTGGAGTTCCACCAGCGAGCAACCAGTCCTCTGCAGGTAACGAGAATTCTCCGGGGGGAGATATCAGTTTGAAACTGTGAACGTCTGTATTTGTGGGGTAGGGATCTCGATTGTCAACTTCTCCAGGGCACTCGTGTCACTGGTCTGGCTACCGACTACCTTATATGGCAGTTGTTTCCTCACGTACGTCAGCAGACCGCCCCCTCTCGCATCGGGGTTGTAAGTTGAAAACTGAGAGAGCCATTGGAGGAGACCCGGGCCCTGAAGGAGGGATGTATTCGGGCTGAGGCTGAACACCTCAGGGTCCATCGGAAACGGTCAACTTCCGGCCCTAAGGTCGATCTTAAATATGAAATGGTTATAATAAACTGAATATTTAAGAACAGGGATCATCATCGAACAATATTTTATTCCTGATAATAATAACAGTAATAATAATAATAATATAGAGACCGGTGTTTGAAGGTTAACAAAGAATAGGTATGTTGGTATAGAGGATGACAGAATAATGTCGTTTATAGACAGTACAAGAACGGACAGGACCCAAGGAAGTGTTTATTACAGGGACACAACATGTTGTGACGTAAATACCCAGGGGACCCTGATCTTCTCGTTTACTGACCCCATCAGCTGAACCCGCCTTCTATTCCAGCTCTGGCGGAGAGACGGGAAGAAGAACTTAACATATCCAGCTGAGAGATCAAGAGAATTTGATGCTCCTCAAATATTCATAATAAATCGGAACAGGACAATAAATTAATATTCCCAAAGTAAAGACGACCGAACAAAATTATAATCCCCACTTCAATGTTTCCTTTGTTGTTGAAGTACCAAATGCCCTGATTTGACATCACGTGATCAAACTAAAGTCTAGCACCGACCCAGCGAAAGTAACCGGATGAGGTCCCTTCTACCATCGACAATCAAACTCCCTTTTAAGGTGATGCCTGTAACAGGCTACGTGGACTGATATCAGCCACGTTTATAGAACAGCTGCTGACGTAGACCAGTTGCCTTTTACGACTGTATTCGGACAGAATTAACGGAGATGTCTGTCTGCGACTTACATCTGGTCATCTTCTTAATCATCTACCTGTTTAACGGAAGATCGATAAGCGAAGAATCCCAGCTGAGAGTCGGTCAGAGACTCCTCCAGCTAGAAAACGGTTTGAACGATATGCGACAGGAACACAGAGAGCAGCTGTCTGCCATCAGGCGGGAGCTGGAGGAGAAAAGTAGACAAATATTCAGGTTAAACACGGACTTGCAGACGTTTAAAAGATCAGCAAATAAGGGCAGCCAGGTGGTGGACGATCTACATCAAGGGACTGAGGACAAATCTGGTGGAGATGCTCCCAGATTACACATCTATAAGAGGCGGCCTAAACGGGACGTCTCTCTATCTAACGGAACTGGAGACAATCCAAGTTTGCTGGACCGTTTACAAAAGTCGGTATTAAACAACACCCACTGGATTAACCAACTGTACTACAGAGGGATTAAGGGCATTTATAACAGTATAGGGGAAGACGTTGAGATACTGTATGATCAGGCGGATGACCACAGTTCAAAGATTATTCATCTGAATGCATCAGTTTTAGAAAATAGACGTAACCTGACGACGCTTGCACTAAGACTGGACTTGATTACAGGTAGATATTTACTTTATTATGCACCTCACAGGGCAGGTTAATCTTTGGAGCTCATTACCTGTGACAGGTATCGCCCAGTGTAGATCTGTGTCCAGTAGTTAACAGTGATCAGTCTGCTGCTGGGACTGACTCTCTCTGAGGTCTGGCTGTTGATGGATGCTGACAAATGATAGAAATTTTAATTGACGAGAATTTTAGTTTACAATGGTACAGAGCAGAGTGAGCCCTGTCTGTAACAGATCGATACACATTGGTTATTGACTGACTGATCTATTAATCGATCGACTGACAAATATTCTACAGTTAACAAGTGATACACTAATAAATCGGTTCATCCTCAGTAGATCATTAAAGTATTCTATTAATATGATTATTACAGGGTCCACAACAACAACAACAACAAACAACAACAACAACAACAACAGAGTAGATGACGAAGGCGTCACGCGCAGTCAGTCGCCGAGTCCCGACCCCGTCCCGAGCCGACCGACCGCTCATCAGTCGGACCGAACAGAATATGGAAAACACACAAAAGAAATATAGTGAGTATTTAATCAGTTTTATTTCTTAACATAAAATATATCTTATTGGCTGCGGATCATCGAGGTCGTCACCAGGGCAACGCTGGAGGTCGCGGGAGGAGTCGCTTTCTCTCATCAACACGCTGAGCTCTGTCTCAGTTGTTCGTTTGTTCTTCTCCTCGTAAATTTCCCGGTTCGGACGAAAAGCATCTTGTACCATTCGTCCGATCCTTGCAAATCCTTCGACATCTGGATCCATTTCCTCAAATGTGAGAGAAGTTTTTTAGCCGAGAAAATCCTCCCGATAAGCCCTTCGTGGTACATTTCCTTTCCGGTCCCCCTCCTCCTCCTCCTCCTCCTCTTTCTCCGCGTCTTCCCTTCTCCCTTCTTCCACAGCTATCAATTCTCCATCCGTCCCCTCTCCGGGTCCTCTGTCCACCGGCTCCTCGACGTCTCCCGCTTCACATCCCAAACAGAGGTCATTCGCCATACTACAGTTTTTTTTTCCATAGCCATTTCTTCAGCTCCGTGTTCACCGTCAAATCCATCGAAAGTATCAGAATAACGCTTAGCACACTTATCCCGAATTCCATTCGTGCATCTCTCTGTCACAGCCTCCCACGAGGTGGCGCTCTTCTCGGTGCGCTGAAGAATATCGTACTGTTTCCAAAAGTCTGGCAATGGTAGCTCTGGGTCGGTGCCTGTTGCGGCCATGGCCTGGGCGAAGGAGGTTCGGAGACAGTTCGCCTTAGATGCGGCGATCGCACCTCGGTCCAGAGGCTGGATGGGTGGAGTTGTGTTTGGCGGCAAATAAACGACTGTTACCTCGCCGACTGAAGTCGTCTGGATGAGGTGGATGGCCTGGTGCATCATCTGGGATCAACAAAATTCTGAGCGCGGTCTTCTCCGGTTCGCTCCTTCGGAGTCTGAAATAGACTTGTAGCCTCCGACTGCGCTGTGAGAAGGCTTAAGGGTGTCCGCTTCTGTATCTGACCTTCCATCCAAAGATGCTCCTGTCGTGGATGGGTCCTGCACGTCGTTTCGTTATTACTGTCGATCGGATAGGTGCTGAACCTTTAACAGCTTCACGAATCCTTTCTTTGTATTTGAAAATCGTCGACACGGTAGAGTGGGATAACCGAAGGTCACGTGCAATCGCACTCACTCTCTTTCCTCCCTCAAACTGCTTGACCTCCTTCGTCTTCGTGTCGAGACCAGTGGCCTTCCTTTCCTTCTGGGCAGGTCTAGGAGTAGACCTCTGGCTGGGAAAAAACAATTCTAAGGCAAATGGAAGTGAATGTAGTGGAGACAGCTGCCGGTAAGAGACTGAGTCACGGAGATGCTACCGTGGGCGGGAAACGTCACACGAGACGAAATCCAAATAATGTGCAAAAGAGCTGAGTCCGGTTCGTGGCTGGTTTTAGTGATGAGACGGTCGGGAGTCGGCGATGGCTGGAGAATTTCGTCAGGTGTAAACTATGAACAGACAACAGCTTTCATACCTCAAACTGGGAGAACTGCATCCACAGGAGAGATCTCGGAAATCAGTTAAATTACGATGTTAATTATTGTTATAGTCAATTAATTATTATAATACATTTTATTAAATCCAAAATGAAAAGAGAAAAGGTCGACAATTTATTTAAAAATTAAAAACCTACCTTGGCGTCGGTGGCCTCACGTCTCCACGTGGTTCCGGTCACAGCCCTCAGTGGACTATTAAGTAGGTGTTCTGACGGTCGGCCGCAGTCTATCACTGTAGAACGAACATGAAAGTAGCAAATCAATCATTTGTGACTTTAAATATTTGTTAAAATCAAACTGTCAGGTTAGAACAATATGCAGATTTGTATATTCACCAACAGAATAACGAGAATCGAAGCAACTCGCTCATCAGCTTAATTAGCGGTTATTAATATTCAGTTAGTAATCCGATTCCATAGAGTTCCTTGCCTGTGTCAGGCCCTTAATGTCTCCATGACACCATAGTGAAACGGCAGAAGGACCCGAGAGAACTGGCCGACCATCTCCTACTTGAACGGAGAGAAGAAACGTTAATAAAGCCAGCGTCTTGCTTCTTTTCATGTTTTTCACTACATTTTCCTTTTATGGATGAACAGACAGCAGCACACAAAAGGTGAAGGGAATATAATGGCTGAAGCTTTCAACAGATATGCTACAAAAATTAGTTAAATTTGCCTGATTTAAAAAAAGTGCTAGGTGTCTGAAGGAAAGTTTTGCTCCATTCGTCCAATAATCCACTGAATGAGATCAGTTAGAAATTAAACGGTACAAACTGCTGCTGGGAGACAGATATCTGCTCATATTGCTGATAGATTACAATGAAAGGAAATAATTGTTCACACACATATACAATTTAAAATAAGGAAAAACCATCTAGCCTTCTATTGCCAGCATTTCGTCTGTCCCTCCCCATCAAGCTGTCTGCAGGAAAGAGATTTCAAGCTGAAGAAGTAGCCAGAAGGAGTCATCTCTCAGACTTTCTCTACTCACAAACCATAAACAAATAGTATCAGGCAGAGCAGTCAGCAGCATCATCTCCTGGAGTAAACATAGGCAGCTAAGGTGTAGAAGCAGTAGGACTGAGAATAGCCATCTATGAGGTGGGTGGAGCGGTTAGCATGAGACAGCTTGTACCCTGCTGTTTGGTGCTGGACTTTTGGGGGGCTGGGCGTGTGTGTGTGTGTAGTGTTTGTGTGCTGGGAGCTGGGTGAGTCCACAGCTGTTTATAAGTGTGGTCTTATCTCCACCTGTGTTTTGTGTATATGTACCTATTCCTACTGAGAGCAGCCGGCTACCCAACTCCTTCGTAATAAATACGGCAGGAGAGGTAGGATTTTTCCAGGCTGAACCCTCGAAACAGAGTTTTCTCTCTGTATATCCTTAAAATCTGTGGAAGGGGTGATTTTGGGATATATTTTAATGGGAAGTAGAAGAGAGAGTGTTAAAATTGTTGTGGGATTCTAAACTGAGGAGGTGGAGAAGAAAGGGTTTTAAAAGGTTGGCTGGGGAGGGTCATTGGTCGTCTCCAGAGGTGTCCTTGAAGAGTTTGAAGATGAGGAAGGCTGAGAGGAAGAGAAGAAAAATAAGGTCTTCTTCTGTTCTGAAGAGTCTTCATGGCAGGCCTCCCCTAGAACAAAAGAAAGGGGAAAACAAGAGAAGAGACAAAGGGACTGAGAAAGAAAGGAGGGGGTGAGGTTGGGTTGACTCAGAGGGGTAGGTCTGGTGTGGTGGTTGAGGGTGGTGACCGGTCTGAGTGTAGTGGTAAACGATGATGTGGTGTGATGTGTCCTCAGGTGTTGTTGATGAACCAGACGGATGAAGAGATCGCCCTGTCATGTCTACTGGACTGCATGACTGCGTATTTTTCGTGTAACCAGAGTGGTACTTAATTTTGGAAGAGTTTTTTGGTTGAGGTCAGCTGACCGCTCCCTGAAGCCTTCCGGCCACCCCAAGATATCCGCTGAGCGGTGAAGACCAGGAAGTTCGAGAGGCCTCCTTTTAGTTCTCGGTGACAAACCGAAGATGCGCCAGAACGAATTACGTTTGTCCTGGGGATTCTTGATTTTGGACATCAAATCGTGGACTGGGCATGGAAATATACGGTGTAGTACCGTCTCCTCCTCCTCATTCCACCTGAGACACTTTGGAGAGTTAATAAGTTCCTCGTGGGGAGTACATTCCTGAGTATTTTCCAGTGAATGTGAGAGGAGTATCCGTCCATGAGGTGATTGATTGAACTTTTCCAGATTCTACCCCATGGAAGTGCTCCTGAATTCAGTGTACTTTCCCACCTCCTCCTGTGGTCCGGTTCCTCGTAGGTCGTGATGACAGGAAGAGGTAGATGTCCAGTTTGGGATAATTTGTCCAGATCAAGTTTGTTAGGTCCTAAACTTACTTGATTGACTGTTCCTATGTTAATGTTGCGACTAATCCTTTTGTAGTAAGGTCACGTGGTGGTCGGTTAGTAAGTTTCTTTGTGCTCTATATAGTTTTGGTTTGTGAGTAAGGGCATGCACACCGTCGGGGATGTTGTATGCTTTGCTAAGCGGGTGATCAATAGGTTTGCCATCTTGGTTTGTTATCTACAGTTCTTATGATATCTATTATATTTAGTATTTGTTGAGCACCTATTTTGCTCTCTAGGTTGATGAGATTTAACCCTACTTGAGTTCGAGGGTATTTGCTTATTAGTCAGGTGTTTGCGCCCCTGCCAGAGAAACCGATGGAGCTCGGAGTCTATGGAGGAGAGCCCCAACCTGGCAACCCTAGTATTTTAGACTTGTAATGAATTTTAGGAGCTAAGTAGGTGTTGACAAGATCAGTGTTAGTGGAGAAAGGTAGATTGAGGGGGCTGTACCTAACCAGTTGGGGAGAGAATGAAATCCTGGTTTGTTTGCACAGAGCTGCCTACAGAGGGCGGGGGAGGCTGGAAGTGACTGACTGAGCATCAATGTGAGAAATAGAAGTAATAAAAAGATAAAGAATTTTCAAATAACAACAAAAAGCTAATTAAATTTTAATGTATGAGAAAATAAAATCATTTATACTGAAAGAAAAGCTTTTTGTAAAAAATATACCTGTATTATTCAGGTTTCGATGCATCAATTCCTGGAGATGAGAGATACTTGTGTTTTGGAAAAGACGGCTTCCCCTGAACAATAGAAGAGTTCTGCTGTCCCCAAACCCGGGGAGATGTGGACATGAGATGAGCGGCTTGGTTGACAGATTAACAGCTACCCTACCTCTCTCTATATATATTTATATCTTCAGGTAGAAGAAACTCTGCAAAACATTTTGCTGCTGTCATATTGTTTTTTTTTAATTTAAAAAGAATTTCAGATGATTTCACGAAAGATAATAAAAAAACTGGCATTAGGCATAATGTTTATGCAGATCTAATCTGACAGATTGATTATCTTCATTGAGCAGATGCAGAAAGCATTTGTACATAATTCCACGTTAATATTAAATAGATTTCGTCCATAATCAGCTGCCATCAACTCAGCTAGAAATTAGCCAGCTCCTCATTTAATCATTTGCTGCTAACGGTCAAATGGTAACAAAGAGCCTCATTATCCCTTCAATAGTACCACAAAGGAAAAGTAAAATAATCCCTGAGACCTCCATTACAAGTTATCTCATAAAAATGATGACATTTTTTTTAATAATCTCGCAAAGAGTGAAACATTGAAAACTGACGGATGAGGAAGGTAACCCTGACTGATCAGGTGGGTGAATCTTCTTACATCTCAGCCCACCTGGAATGCCCCGTGTAAGGTGTAGTGACCATATAGATCTCTCATCAAATAATTGTGAAGGGATTATTTATTCTAAAATCTAATGCAAAGTTTACGGTGAACTTAATTCCTTTCACCTGCTCGAGACACCAGTGCCTGCAGCAGTCTGCAATCCCACTGTACGCTCACCACACCCCAGTGTGCACTGATGAGATGTCTGGGCATCTTCTCGACAATTTATGTTTACTTAATTGCCTGCGAGGACAGATGTTCAAATCTTCGTAAACTCAGACAGCGCAAGAAGAAGATGACACGTGCAGGTCATCAAGGCATGAAGCTGCGCAAATCAGTGAATTCACCAACATCTCTCATGGCAACAGTAATTTAAAAGCCTCCTTCCTGTCCCCTGGCTGACAACAAATCCCAACCAGCTGTTGCAACTTGTGGATTGATGAGTAGGAAAAGGTAATAATACAGATCTGGGCAAGAAAGGAATCTGAGAAACCTGAAAGAACAAATGCCAGAGATTTTGACCAATTCAAAGCACAAACATGGATCAATCAAATTATGCTTTGAATCCAGCTCTCCCTCAAGTTCCAGACCCTCTTCAAACCTTCTCTCGAAAGAGAAGTAACTCTGAGCACACCATCTCTGGCTCCATTCCATATGAATGCACCCACTTCCAGAAAAGAAACAAAGAAAGAATTCTTTTGGACTTCATTATTTTCTTTAAGATCCGTCAATCCATGAAATATGAACCTTTATAAAAAGCGAACAGAACAAAGAGCACATAACTCACAAACAAAACGTTAATTCTCCATTATTATACACTTCCCTGGTTACGAGAGTAGGAATTGTGTTCTCTCACACTCAGCAGATCTTCAAACCACTTCTTATTATGGCAGGTCACCAAGAAAATCCCCCTCTAAGAACTTTTCATATTCAGATGGGGAAGAAACTGTAGTACCAAGAAGAAGCCCACATAGCCAACTGGTAAGGAAAGGTGAGAAGTAGTCATGCCGAGGTGCAACCTCTGGTGATCCATACATACAGCTGCTCTCTTCTTTCCTTGGATTATCAAAAGAGGAAAACAATTGTTAGTACATTGGCCACCTCAATGGTGTTGTAGCAAAGGAGAATTCCATTTTTCACTTATTTATCAAACTCACCTTTAATTATACAAAAACAAAAATTTTATAATAATACAGCATCGATAATATTAATTTTAAATTAAAAAACAACAACATAATAATGAGGTTCATAAACTATTCCTTGCTTATATGCTCCTGCTACAATTGCAAACTCAACCTCACCTGTCTGTTGTGCAGCCTTCCCTCCAAGAGAGTCCTGACTTCTGTTAAGAACACAGCAGAGAGGATTAAGATAGAAGGGAGGAGTGTGTAATTTACACTTGATGATTAGAAACAAATCACCTGGGCACAGTTAGAGGGTCTCTCACAGTTGGCTGGTGGAGAAAAGCAAGAACTATGCTAAGGGAAGCAACAAACTGAGTGAGTACGGATCATGATTCAAAACTTGGGCCTTTAACGGTATCCATCCAGTTGCTTACCTCTGGACCACAGGGCTGCCCACATCAGTCTAAAACTACATTCAAGTTGGAAGATTAGAATGTGCTATCTATTTACCTGATAATAATCCACCTATTATTTTTAATTACTTCACCTTCAAATATCCATCAGAAGCAACATCATTAATTACCTGGCTCACCGAGAATTTAATATTAATGCAAACACACAAAAGGTGAACGAGATAGTTTTGCTGACATGGAGAGACATATTTATTAAAATAAGTTTTAACAGATTTATTTGCACTTTAATATTAGATGATCAGTTTAGAAACAAAAGTGATGTTTGGAATAATTATTGGTCAAAAGAGACAGTTTTATCATATGATTCCCACGCTGCCTGTCGTTAAATGTCTTCACAGCCACTCCAGGTCTCCACAAAATACCGACCTCTGTCTCTCTCTTTATCAGTGGTGGCCTATCATCATGAGAAACACCTCATTAGCAAATCAAAGTTCATTAAAAAAACCATTTAAAATAGCAACAGAATACATATTTTTATGAATTTAATATTTATTTATTGCCGTAATGTGGCTTTAGACAGGGTGCATGTTACACGGTCTGGACCTTTGACAGACAATATTTATCTATATCACACAAATCTGGAGATTCTATCAAAATCAAATTCCTTTCCTGGATTTTAGCAGGGAGAGTTGAGAAGTTTTAGGGTCATTATTCCTATTAAACAGAAAGAGGTAAGATTTGGCCCTACACTGGCACTGTGGTGAGTAAATGAGAAACATGTAGATGTACTATATAAGAGCTGGGTGGAATGCTGGGCTGATGTCAGCCAACAATCACGACTGAGGTAGATGTTGCTGCTGCGGCCAGTGGCAGCACAGGAATAGACAGTTCTCTTCAGAGGGACACAGAGACAACAGATTATTTAAAATAAGACACAACAGCAAAAGAAGAACCATTCTTCTCTGCATAAGGAAACTAATCAATTGTCTCAGGATGACGGATTGTTTGAGAGCCAATAATGACCATACAAAACAAAAACATCCAGAGAAATCTCTTGGCTGTTGGCATCTTCCTCCGCAGAAGAACTTATATCACTACATTCATCACAGCGACTTTGGTAAGGAGAACCAGGTCTCTTCAA
>JACATO010002249.1:0-24643 GCA_018389105.1 Nautilus pompilius
ACAAATAATTTTGGTGCAGATATTATTTAATAGGAAAATTAATTTTAATTTCACAAAGAATATCAAGAGTGGCGTGGTAATCAAACTCGGTGAGTGTGAGGTGAGGAAGACACTCACACTGAATGATGATGCGCGTGTGGGAAATACGTTGAAGGGGGTGGAAATGTGGTGCCGATGGGTCATCTGTGTAACAACTTCGATATTTCTATTCCAATCAAGAGAGTGAGTGGCGGTTTCTGACCAAATAAAAATTTTGAAAAGTGTCAGGGAAGTTCTCATCTACTCTACCAGACACCGCTTTGGGCATCTCCATCTCTCTCTCTCCATCTCTGTCTGTCTGTCTCTGTGTGTCTGTGCGTTGTGTGTTAATGTGTGAGCCTGTGTGTGAGAGAGAGAGAGACCAGAACTCACATATTTATAAAGAAGTACAAATTAATAATAAATTTTAAAAAAACACAAGTAATCAAACCTCTAATTGTGTAGCTTAGCGGGTGTCGTCCCCTCAGCTTTATGATGCCATTCTCTTAAAAAGGGAGCCAAAAAGATATCTGTCACTTTCTTAACTGAGACGTTTGTTTCATATAAAGAGAGAGAAACATTGTGCATGCTAGATTATGAGTCAGGTTATTCCGAATAATTAATTTATCATGACAGATTCAAATTTAACCTTCGAGATTAAAGCTGGAATTATCTTCAGTTCCATCATCTTGTTGATAAAGAAACAAACTCAATGTTATATGTACTGCCAGGCTGAGTATTCATTTCTTCTTGTGTTCCCGACCTCCAACATCCAGCTTTGCACCTGAGATGTCCAACTGACTGGATTCCAGAACTAGAAAGTTTTTATTTAAATTCAAACATTTCCTAAGTGTTTCATCAAGATCATTGGAAAAATATTTTAAACAAACAAAAACAAAACCTGTATTTCAATGTAGGCAAATTAAAAAAAAAATACCAAAAGACAATAAGTGCATGGTTCTGATGGCTGATCTTGCCAAGACAAGGTCTCGGTAACTGAAGACATTGGCAATTCTCAGTTAAGAGAATTAGATGATTACATTTACGTACAAACTGTCCTGTTAAAAAGGAGGGCTATAAACAAATCTACAAAAAAGACCAGTTGTATAAGAACAGCAATTCTCAACCTTTTCACAGAGTAACCCCAATTAACACAGTGAAAAATTCTTGACACTAACTTCCAGCAAAATCAGTTCACGCTCAGGCACGGGTCTTGCTGAGGGAGAGTATTTACAGGTGGATGCCAGGCAAGGTTCCGGCTGAGGTGGAGACTTTATAGGTAGCTGCCAGGCATGGGTCCTGTTGAGGGTAGAGGTTACAAGTGGGTGTGGCTGAGGTGGGGGATTACAGTTCGGTTGCCAGGCATGGGTCCGGCTGAAGGGGGAGAGGTTTACTGGTGTGTGCCAGGCATGGTCTGTGAAGGGTGAGGTTTACTGGTGGGTGCCAGGCATGGGTCCGGCTGAGGTGGAGACTTTACAGGTAGCTGCCAGGCAGGGACCTGTTGAGGGTAGAGGTTACAAGTGGGTGTGGCTGAGTGGGGGGAGGTTACAGTTGGGTGCCAGGCATGGGTCTGGCTGGAGGGCGAGAGGTTTACTTGTGGGGTGCCAGGTATGGGTCCGGCTGAAGGGGTGAGGTTTACTGGTGGCTGCCAAGCATGGATCCTGTTGAGGGCGAAAGGTTACAGGTGGGTGCCAGGCTTGGGTACATTAAGGGGGAGAGTTTTCAGGTGGGTGCCAGGCATGGATCTGGCTGTGGGCGAGAGGTTACTGGTGGGTGCCAGGCATGGATCCTGTTGAGGGCGAGAGGTTACAGGTGGGTGCCAGGCATGACTCCGCCTGAAAGGGAGAGGTTACAGATGGTTCCTGTCATGGGTCTGGCTGAGCGGAAGAGGTTACATGTGGGAGCCAGGCATGGGTCCGACTGATGGGGAGAGGTTACAAGTGGGTGTGGCTAAGTGGAAGAGGTTACATGAGGGTGCCAGGCAAGGGTCCAGCTGAGGAGAGGTTACAGTTTGGTGCATGCATGGGTTCTGTTGAGGGCGAGAGGTTACAGGTGGGTGCCAGGCATGGATCCTGTTGAGGGTGAGAGTTTACAGGTGCGTGCCAGGTATGGTTCCTGTTGAGGGTGAGGGTACAGGTGGGTGCCAGGCATGGTTCCTGTTGAGGGTGAGAGGGTACAGGTGGGTGCCAGGCATGGTTCTTGTTGAGGGTGAGAGGGTACAGGTGGGTGCCAGGCATGGTTCTTGTTGAGGGTGAGAGGGTACAGGTGGGTGCCAGGCATAGATTCTGTTGAGGGCGAGAGTTTACAGGTGGGTGCCAGGCATGGATCCTGTTGAGGGCGAGAGGTTACAGGTGGGTGCCAGGCATGGATCCTGTTGAGGGCAAGAGGTTACAGGTGGGTGCCAGGCATGGATCCTGTTGAGGGCGAGAGGTTACAGGTGGGTGCAAGGTATGGTTCCTGTTGAGGGCGAGAGGTTACAGGTGGGTGCTAGGTATGGTTCCTGTTGAGGGTGAGAGGTTACAGGTGGGATCCAGGCAATGGATCCTGTTAAGGGTGAGAGGTTACAGGTGGGTGCCAGGTATGGATCCTGTTGAGGGTGAGAGGTTACAGGTGGGTGCCAGGTATGGATCCTGTTGAGGGTGAGAGGGTACATGTGGGTGCCAGGCATAGGTCCGGCTTAGAGGTTGAGGTTACAGGTGGGTGCCAGGCATGGATTCTGTTGAGGGCGAGAGTTTACAGGTGGGTGCCAGGCATGGAAACTGTTGAGGGCGAGAGTTTACAGGTGGTTGCCAGGGATGGGTCCTGTTGAGGGTGAGCGGTTACAGGTGGGTGCCAGGCATGCTTCCTGTTGAGGGCGGGAGGTTACAGGTGGGTGCCAGTCATGGGTTCTGTTGAGGGTGAGAGGTTACAGGTGGGTGCTTCCTGGAAAATTTTGAGAAAAACAAGGTAAAATAATGCAATTCTATGGAATGAATGCATCTCAAGGTGTCAGTGTGAGGCTGGTGTTTGTAGATTATACCACTGGGGTGTATATACATATAGCAGTTTAAAGAGTAAGTCCCACATGAAAATAATCACGATAATAGCTGACTTCACGGCCCCTAATAACCTAACCCCGCTAAAATAGAACTGGTGGTTTAGATTCAGTTAGAAATTGTAATAAAGATGTTTATTTTGATTAACCTCCAGCTAATTTGTGAAAACTTGGTTCAGTGGACAGTTATGATTTTTATCACAAACCTGAAATTCAGAATAAAAACATTCGTGGTCGATTGTGTTTAGATTCTTTTACTGAATTTGTAAACAGATCGAATTTTCCAAATGCTAATCTGAAGCTCATTAAATGAATAAATTAGAATTTATAGATGAAACTAAACTTCAAGATAATGTGGATGGTCATGATGTAGACCAGGGTGGTCGAACTCAAATAAGCAAAGGGCCATTATTGATCAGGTTTATGCAAGTGAGGGCCACTCTCCAAAAAAGTTTGATTAAAAAAGATATTTATTAAATCTTATACTAATAGAAAATTGTATTTACTACAGTGGCTAGTGCGAAATTTGAGGTTTTTTGTTTTTAACTAATTCTACAAAATCAATTTCTAAGTCAGTTAGTGCAACTCTGACACATGAAGCTAGTGTTTCATCATCTAGCTGATTCCTCTCTTTTGACTTTATTTGGTTCATAAGAGAGAAGCTGCTTTCACAAAACATAGGTTGAAGAAAACATTGAAAGCATGTGAAGTGCAAAGTTATTTAGTTCAGGATATGATTCTGCATTTACCAGTTTCCAAAATTCTAATGGATTGTCAAGGTTTTGAGAAAGAAGAAAATAATCTTCTTTCAGCTCACATAATTCCAACTGCAGTTGAGCAGGTGCCTTATCCACTTCTATAGTAAAGGGATTCCTCAGTATCTTAAGGTCATCCTGAATTATTTGGAAGTCCTGAAATCTCTTTTCAAATTCAGTAGAAATATCACTAAGTATGGAAACGTAATCTGAAAAGTCAGTTTCTTTATCAGCAAATACTTCCTTGCAGCTTGGAAAGTGTGTCAAATTGTTTTCCTTTAATTGTGGAATGAATAGTTTTGTTCAACTTCAATTTGAATGCATCAATTTTACCCACAAGATAACAGATATCATGATTTCTTCCTTGAATTTGTTTGTTCAGAACATTCAGGTGTGAGGTAATGTCAGTCAAAACAGCTAATGCAGATATGAAATCTGGATTTTTCAGGTCATTCTCAAATTGAGTAGTGTTAGCAGATATTTCACTTTCAAAGAAAATAAGAATTTCATTTCTCAATGCAAAGAACCTCTTCAAACAATCTCCAGCACTTAACCATCTTACATCACAGAAAAGTGACAAATCTGGATAAACAGCATTTACCTCTTCTAAGAAATTTCTGAATTTTCTGTGAGTTAAAGCTTGAGCACCACCACGAATAAAATTAACCATTTTAGTGATAGACTTCATTACAGGATGCAGTCTGGCAGACTTGGCACAAAGAGCTTCTTGATGAATTATACAGTGGTGTACTGGAACTAAAATATTGTTTTTTCTCAGCTCACCCACAAATCCAGTTTTCTGGCCACACATAGCAGGTGCTCCACCATGTCAAATGATTCAAATATATCTTTTCCTGTAGTTCTTCCAGACATTGATTTCAGATCCAAGAGTTCAGTTGTCACATTAAAATTGTATTCAATAATTTTAATAAAAATAGATAGTTGACATATGTCACAGTTGTCTGTACTTTCATCAAGAGCAGCTGACCAATATGCACAATTAGCTATTTTGTCTTTCAGAGTTTTTTCCAGTTGTAAGTCAATATCTTGAACTCTGGTAGAAACAGTCTGGTGTGATAGAGAAACGTTTTTAAATTTATCAGCAACTTCCATTTCTCCAAGTGATTTTGCCATTTCTATAGCACATTCTTTAACAATCTCTGCTGTACGAAAGGATTTACCCTTTTTAGCCAATAATAAAGATACACGATAGGAGGCATCCAAATACTGAGCACTAGCAGTAGGAGTTATGATTTTAAAATTCTTAAAAATATTCTTCTGTGCTGTAAGTTTATCAGTTAATTGTCGCACAAGCACCAGTCTAGCAGCTTTTCCTATCACATTGTCATATTTTTTAGCATGCGTTTTATAATGACGACTCACATTATATTCTTTCGAGCAGCTGATAGTTTGATGACAATCAAGGCATTTAACAATACCATTTTCCTCGATGCATAAATATTATATGTCCAGTCTGCATTAAACTTACGATGTTCAGAGTCAATTTTTCGCTTTTTTGATACATTAGACGCCATGACACGAAAACTGATACTAATTCAAATTAAAATGAGATTTATGAATACGAAAAATCTTCAAAATTAACGGAAATTAATTACTATATATGCGAAAATAATTCATATAAATATAATTTTGTTATAATGTGTAAAAATTTATTTAAAGAAGGAAAAATTTTTTAAAATTTAGTATGACCCTCGCAGGCCACATTAAGGTACTGAGGGCCGCACACGGCCCGCGGCTGTATGTTCGACCACCCTGATGTAGACAGTAAATTTGGTGTTATGAAGTAAATCTCCAGGAAAAATGTCTCAAGATTATGAAGAATTTATAAAAGTGGAAAACAAAACAACAACAGATGCATCAGTTTCCATGCGGTGCGACATTTGACCATTCTTCTCTTAGGATCACTAACTATCGCTAGCGTGTTTAACTCGGCACCAATAACTAGTATCAAGCAAATTGGAGATAAAAGAATATGAAAAACTAATTAAACCCAGTTATATTCTTGATTATATAATTTCATGTTATGGTTATTTAACAAGAAAATGACGAGAAATTAAATTATTTAAAGAAATAGTTGTGTCAATAATTGAAAAGGGTCCCCTATGGCATAAACCAAAGTTTCTATTTTAAATGAATATAAGTTTGATTTTAGTCAGAAAGATGATTCATTAGCCATCTTCTAGTTTACAGACATCAAACTTCTTAAAATAAGATGGTGCAAGTTTAATGGCTGGAGATTTAAATTTAGATAGTCACAGAATTACAGATATTCTAATGACGGAGTTAAACACACGTAGATGATTTAGTACAAAAATAAATATATTTGGATAGAACACTAATTTGAATGAGTTTAAAGCTTCTGACAAAAATAATAATCAGATTCCAAGTACCTGAGTCAAAGTTAATGTTCCAATAAATCAACAGATGGTAATGAGACCACAAAGACTAATTCACCAACAAGTTCAAATGCAAAGATTAAAATAACATTTTTCTTTAAAAAAATATGCAAAGTTTATGTAAAAACCAGAGATTAAAAGCTTTTAATGATACGATAAAATCCAAGATTGGACACCTGCTACATCACAAGATAATTACAAATTTTATATACGCATGATAAAACAAGTTAAGATAGATATTTGATAATGGATTTAAACTTATAAATATTAGAAATCCAACTACTGAGATTATTTTGTTGGTAATTCAAAATGTAATGATGATATGAAAAATAAGAGAGTTAATTTAGAATGGCCAACTAGGAACTTAGATACTGGTAATAAATCTTATGTAGATAGTGGAGTTCACAGGTAATATAACTAATCTTGATGATAGTTTAACAAATGTTACTGATTTAGCTACTCCTACATCTGGATCAGATGTTACTTATAAAACTTAATTAATGATAATTTTCTGAATCAACTAGCTGGAGATGCAGGATATTTAAAACTTTATGATTCTGTAGCTATACACACCTTTCCTGTTTGGTTTAGTAAGTACTAAATCTGTTCAAAATATGAATTGGGAAACATTTATTAACAGTTACGTCATCAAATAGCTACGTCACACTCACTGGACAGGTAGAAGCCGAGATCAAATGAATAGCACAGAATATTTATGAAAATCCCTACTTTAAGATGATAATTATAGCATAAGTTTTACATCTACAACTGTTAGTATTACACTTAGTTCTTCAAAATATACAAATAATTTTTGGTTCAGATTATAAACTAGGAAAATTAATTTTAATTTCACAAAGAATATCAAGAGTGGCATGTAATCAAACTCAGTGAGTGTGAGGTGAGGAAGACACTCACTGAATGATGATGCCGTGTGGAAACTACGTTGAAGGGGGGGGAAATGTGGTGCCGATGGGGTCATCTGTGTAACAACTCGATATTTCTATTCCAATCAAGAGAGTGAGTGGCTTCTGACCAAATAAAAATTTTGAAAAGTGTCAGGGAAGTTCTCATCTACTCTACCAGACACCGCTATGGACATCTCCATCTCTCTCTCCATCTCTGTCTGTCTGTCTCTGTGTCTGTGTGTGTGTGGTGTGTGTGTGAGAGAGAGAAGAGAACCAGAACTCACATATTTATAATGTACAAATTAATAATATAATTTTTTAAAAACACAGTATCAAATACCTCTAATTCTAGCTTACGGTGTCGTCCCCTCAGCTTTATGATGCCATTCTCTTAAAAGGGAACCAAAAAGATTTCTGTCACTTTCTTAACTGAGACGTTTGTTTCAAACAAAGAGAGAAACATTGTGCATGCTAGATGATGAGTCAGGTTATTCCGAATAATTAATTCATCATGACAGATTCAAATTTAACCTTTGAGATTAAAAGCTGGAAATATCTTCAGTTCCATCATCTTGTTGATAAACAAACTCAATGTTATATGTACAGCCAGGGCTGAGTATTCATTTCTTCTTGCGTTCCTGACCTCCAGCTTTGCACCTGAGATGTCCAACTGACTGGATTCCAGAACTAGAAAGTTTTTATTTAAATTCAAACATTTCCTAAGTGTTTGGCATCAAGATCATTGGAAAAATATTTTAAACAAACAAAAACAAAACCTGAATTTCATTGTAGGCAAGTTAAAAAAAAAATACCAAAAGACAATAAGTGCATGGTTCTGATGGCTGATCTTGCCAAAGACAAGTCTCGGTAACTGAAGACATTGGCAATTCTCAGTTAAGAAGAATTAGATAATTACATTTACGTACAAACTGTCCTGTTAATAAGGAGGGCTATAAACAAATCTACAAAAGACCAGTGTCAAAGAGAACAGCAATTCTCAACCTTTTCACAGAGTAACCCCAATTAACACAGTGACAAATTCTTGACACTAACTTCCAGCAAAATCAGTTCACGCACAGGTACGGGTTTTGCTGAGGGGGAGAGGTTACAGGTGGATGTCAGGCAGGGGTCTGGCTGAGGGTAGAGGTTACAAGTGGGTGTGGCTGAGTGGGGAGGTTACAGGTGGGTGCCAGGAACAGGTCTGGCTGAGGTGAAGAGGTTACAAAAGGGTGCCAGGCTTGGCTCCGGCTGAGAGGGAGAGGTTTACTGGTGGGTGCCAGGCATGGGTCTAGCTGAAGGGATGAGGTTTACAGGTGGGTGCCAAGCATGGGTCCTGTTGAGGGCGAGAGTTTACAGGTGGGTGCCAGGCATGGGTCCTGTTGAGGGTGAGAGGGTACAGGTGGGAGCCAGGCATGGGTCCGGCTAAGAGGTTGAGGTTACAGGTAGGTGCTAGGCTTAGATTCCGTTGAGGGCGAGAGGTTACAGGTGGGTGCCAGGTATGGTTCCTGTTGAGGGTGGGAGGGTACAAGTGGGAGCCAGGCATGGATCCTGTTGAGGGTGAGAGGTTACAGGTGGGTGCCAGGCATGGTTCCTGTTGAGGGTGAGAGGGTAGAGGTGGGTGCCAGGCATTGGTCCAGCTAAGAGGGTGAGGTTACAGGTAGGTGCCAGGCATAGATTCTGTTGAGGGCGATAGGTTACCGGTTGGTGCCAAGTATGGTTCCTGTTGAGGGCGAGGGTTTACAGGTGGGAGCCAGGTATGGTTCCTGTTGAGGGTGGGAGGGTACAGGTGGGAGCCAGGCATGGATCCTGTTGAGGGCGATAGGTTACAGGTGGGAGCCAGGCATGGATCCTGTTGAGGGCGAGAGGTTACATGTGGGAGCCAGGCATGGATCCTGTTGAGGGCGAGAGGTTACAGGTGGGTGCCAGGCATGGTTCCGTTTTGAGGGCGAGAGGTTACAGGTGGGTGCCAGGCATGGTTCCATTGAGGGCGAGAGGTTACAGGTGGGTGCAAGGCATGGGTTCCGTTGAGGGCGAGAGGTTACAGGTGGGTGCAAGGCATGGGTTCCGTTGAGGGCGAGAGGTTATAGGTGGGTGCCAGGCATAGATCCTGTTGAGGGCGAGAGGTTACAGGTGGGTGCCAGGCATGGATCCTGTTGAGGGTGGGAGGGTACAGGTGGGAGCCAGGTATGGTTCCTGTTGAGGGTGGGAGGGTACAGGTGGGAGCCAGGTATGGTTCCTGTTGAGGGCGAGGGGGTTACAGGTGGGTGCCAGGTATGGTTCCTGTTGAGGGTGGGGAGGGTACAGGTGGGAGCCAGGTATGGTTCCTGTTGAGGGTGGGAGGGTATAGGTGGGAGCCAGGCATGGATCCTGTTGAGGGTGGAGGTTACAGGTGGGTGCCAAGTATGTTCCTGTTGAGGGCGAGGGGTTTACAGCTGGGTGCCAGGTATGGTTCCTGTTGAGGATGGGAAGGTTACAGGTGGGAGCCAGGTATGGTTCCTGTTGAGGTGGAGGGTACAGGTGGGAGCCAGGCATGGATCCTGTTGAAGGCGAGAGGTTACAGGTGGGTGCCAGGCATGGTTCCGTTGAGGGCGAGAGGTTACAGGTGGGTGCCAGGCATGGTTCCGTTGAGGGCGAGAGGTTACAGGTGGGTGCAAGGCATGGGTTCCGTTGAGGGCGAGAGGTTACAGGTGGGTGCCAGGCATGGTTCCGTTGAGGGCGAGAGGTTACAGGTGGGTGCAAGGCATGGGTTCCGTTGAGGGCGAGAGGTTACAGGTGGGTGCAAGGCATGGGTTCCGTTGAGGGGGAGAGGTTACAGGTGGGTGCCAGGCATAGATCCTGTTGAGGGCGAGAGGTTACAGGTGGGTGCCAGGCATGGATTCTGTTGAGGGCGAGAGGTTACAGGTGGGTGCAAGGCATGGGTTCCGTTGAGGGGGAGAGGTTACAGGTGGGTGCCAGGCATAGATCCTGTTGAGGGCGAGAGGTTACAGGTGGGTGCCAGGCATGGATTCTGTTGAGGGCGAGAGGTTACAGGTGGGTGCCAGGCATGCTTTCTGTTGAGGGAGAGAGGGTACTGGTGGGAGCCAGGCATGTGTCCAGCTAAGAGGGTGAGGTTACAGGTAAGTGCCAGGCATGTATCCTGTTGAGGGTGAGAGGGTACAGGTGGGTGCCAGGCATTGGTCCAGCAAAGAGGGTGAGGTTACAGGTAGGTGCCAGGCATAGATTCTGTTGAGGGTGAGAGGTTTACTGGTGGGTGCCAGGTATGGTTCCTTTTGAGGGTGAGAGGGTACAGGTGAGTGCCAGGCATTGGTCCAGCTAAGAGGGTGAGAGGTTACAGGTGGGTGCCAGGCATGGGTCCTGTTGAGGGTGAGAGGTTACAGGTGGGTGCTTACTGGAATATTTCGAGAAAAACAACGTGAAATAATGCAAATCTATGGAATGAATGCATCTCAAGGTGTCAGTATGAGGCTGGTGTTTGTAGATTATACCATTGGGGGTGTATATACATATAGCAGTTTAAAGATTAAGTGCCACATGAAGATAATCACGATAATAGCTGACTTCACGGCCCCTAATAACCCTGCTAAAATAGAACTGGTGGTTTAGAAATTGTAATAAAGATGTTTATTTTGATTAACCTCCAGCTAATTTGTTAAAACTTGTTTCAGTGGACAGTTATGATTTTTTATCACAAACCTGAAATTCAGAATAAAAACATATGTGGTCGATTGTGTTGAGATTCCACTGTGCAACACTCACAAAAGTACGAGTCATCTGTGGCCATCTTTATATGCAAAATTACATGGGAAATCCATTTCTGGCCTTCTTTTTGTTAATTAGGCATGGTTTTACAGAATTGTCACTGTATACCCTTTTTGTTATTATCATTAAATAAAATATTTTATTTAATTTAATATTAATTTATTTGCTTATTTTAATGTGTGCTCACATTTAATTGAGTTGATCACTTAATACTTTATACCTCAAAGCTTGTGTTTAATTTTATTTTGTTTGTTTCAGATCTTATTTGTTTCAACCATGAGTGCAAGACAGTGCAAAAATGATCCAAACAGATTTTGTTACATATGTGGGGAATTGACTTTTGCTAAAGAAAAGCGCAGTATTACACACCATATCAAGAAAATGTACAAGACGTACTTCGATTGTTACTTAGGAGACCAGGATAAGTCATGGGCTCCTCATGTGTGTTGCCTTACATGTGTGAAGACACTGAGTGCCTGGTATGCAGGAAAAAATGTCCACATGGAGTTTGGTGTGCCAATGATTTGGCATGAGCAGAAAGATCACTCTAATGATAGCTATTTCTGTCAGCATGATTTTACAGGCTGTACCACAGCAAAGAAAAGAAACACATCGTTTACCCAAATTTGCGATCAGCAGTGCGCCCAGTAGAACACTCAGAAAATTTGCCTGTGCCCCAACCTCCAGATCAAGAAATGCAGACTTCCAGCAGTGCTGATGAACATTCTAGTGGTGAATATATGGAGCCCAGTGATCCAGAAAGCGAAAATAAACCAATACCATTTTCTCAAGAGGCTCTGAATGACTTGTGCAGGGATCTCTATTTAACCAAAGACAAAAGTGAGTTTCTGGCATCAAGAACGTAATCTTCTTGAGAAAGGAGTGAAAATAACACTGTACAGAAAACGTGCAGAGGATCTACTTGCATTATTCACCATGAAGGGTGACTTATGCTTTTGTAATGACATCACTGAACTTTTTGAGCAACTGGAAATTCCATACGATATAACCAACTGGCGACTTTTCATAGAGGCATCCAAGAACAGCATCAAAGCTGTTCTGCTACACAATGGTAACACTCTGCCTTCTGTTCCCATAGCTTATAGCACAACCATGAAAGAATCATATGAAAATCTGAAAGCAATTCTAACAAGCATACAGTATGATGACCATCACTGGCATATTTGTGCAGATTTTAAGGTTGTGGCCATGCTTACTGGCCTACAGCTTGGCTATACTAAATTTTGCTGCTTCCTGTGCTTATGGAATTCCAGAGCAAGAGCGGAACATTATGTACGCAAGGATTGGCCGATCCGAGATGAAATTGAGCAAGGAAAACACAACATTATGCACAAACCACTTGTAAAAAGTGATAGAATTATTTTACCACCTTTGCATATTAAACTTGGTTTGTTCAAGCAATTTGTGAAAGCCTTGGACAAGGAATCCTCCGCATTTGCATACCTTGCAGAAATGTTCCCTTCCCTGAGTCAAGCTAAAATTAAAGAAGGTGTCTTCATAGGTCCCCAAATTCGAAAAATTGTACTTGATGAAACCTTCATCTCACATCTCATGAGAAAAGAGAAGCTTGCCTTTGAATCATTCAAGGAAGTTTGCGATAACTTCCTGGGCAAACATCGTTCAAAGACTATGTGCAAGTTGTGAATGATCTGCTGAGTCATTACCATGACATGGGATGTAACATGTCTCTAAAGTTCATGTGCTCCACTCTCATTTGGATTTTTTTGCGGAAAATCTTGGTGATGTGAGTGATGAACATGGCGAGAGATTTCATCAGGATATATCAGTGATGGAGCGACGATTCAAAGGAAAATGGAACCCTGGCATGTTGGCAGACTACTGCTGGGGTATAAAAACAGAAGATCACACTCCACACAAAAGGGTTAGAAGGACAAAGGTTGTTTAAACTGACGTGTGTGTATTTTTAATTCATAACCAATAAATGTTTTGTTATACCAACTAAATTTTTGTTTTGTTTTTTGTAATATTCAGTATTTACAATGTTGTGTTACGCAATATTATACAGTATATTATAAAACACATGGTTCATGGCAGGGAAAACGGTGCCTAATCTGGATAAATAAAGGTCAGATTCAGAATCAGGACAATTTTTTGACCCAGAAACAAGTCTTACTTAACTTGTACTTTTTTTGAACCTGTACTTTTTTTTGACCGTAGTGCTGTCTTTCTTTTACTGAATTTGTAAACAGATCGAATTTTCCAAATGCTAATCTGAAGCTCATTAAATGAATAAATTAGAATTTATAGATGAAACTAAACTTAAGATAATGTGGATGGTCATGATGTAGACAGTAAATTTGGTGTTACGAAGTAAATCTCCAGGAAAAATGTCTCAAGATTATGAAGAATTTATAAAAGTGGAAAAGAAAACAACAACAGATGCATCAGTTTCCATGCAGTGTGACATTTGACCATTCTTCTCTTAGGATCACTAACTATCGCTAGCGTGTTTAACTCAGCACCAATAACTAGTATCAAGCAAATTGGAGATAAAAGAATATGAAAAACTAATTAAACCCAGTTATATTCATGTTATGGTTATTTAACAAGAAAATGACGAGAAATTAAATTATTTAAAGAAATAGTTGTGTCAATAATTGAAAAAGGTCCCCTATGGCATAAACCAAAGTTTCTATTTTAAATGAATATAAGTTTGATTTTAGTCAGAAAGACGATTCATTAGCCATCTTCTAGTTTGCACACATCAAACTTCTTAAAATAAGATGGTGCAAGTTTAATGGCTGGAGATTTAAATTTAGATAGTCACAGAATTACAGATATTCTAATGACGGAGTTAAAACACACGTAGATGATTTAGTACAACAAATAAATATATTTTGGATAGAACACTAATTTGAATGAGTTTAAAGCTTCTGACAAAAATAATAATCAGATTCCAAGTACCTGAGTCAAAGTTAATGTTCCAATAAATCAACAGATGGTAATGAGACCACAAAGACTAATTCACCAACAAGTTCAAATGCAAAGATTAAAATAACATTTTCTTCTTTAAAAAAATATGCAAAGTTTATGTAAAAACCAGATATTAAAAGCTTTTAATGATACGATAAAAATCCAAGATTGGACACCTGCTACATCACAAGATAATTACAAATTTTATACGCATGATAAAACAAGTTAAGATAGATGTTTGATAATGGATTTAAACTTATAAATATTAGAAATCCAACTACTGAGAATTATTTTGTTGGTAATTCAAAATTTAATGATGATATGAAAAATGAGAGAGTTAATTTAGAATGGCCAACTAGGAACTTAGATACTGGTAATAAATCTTATGTAGATAGTGGAGTTCACAGGTAATATAACTAATCTTGATGATAGTTTAACAAATGTTACTGATTTAGCTACTCCTACATCTGGATCAGATGTTACTTATAAAACTTAATTAATGATAATTTTCTGAATCAACTAGCTGGAGATGCAGGATATTTAAAACTTTATGATTTTGTAGCTATACACACCTTTCCTGTTTGGTTTAGTAAACTAAATCTGTTCAAAATATGAATTGGGAAACATTTACTAACAGTTACGTCATCAAATAGCTACGTCACACTCACTGGACAGGTAGAAGCCGAGATCAAATGAATAGCACAGAATATTTATGAAAATCCCTATTTTAAGATGATAATTATAGCATAAGTTTTACATCTACAACTGTTAGTATTACACTTAGTTCTTCAAAATATACAAATAATTTTGGTTCAGATATATAAACTAGGAAAATTAATTTTAATTTCACAAAGAATATCAAGAGTGGCATGTAATCAAACTCGGTGAGTGTGAGGTGAGGAAGACACTCACTGAATGATGATGCCGTGTGGAAACTACGTTGAAGGGGGTGGGAAATGTGGTGCCGATGGGGTCATCTGTGTAACAACTCGATATTTCTATTCCAATCAAGAGAGTGAGTGGCTTCTGACCAAATAAAAAGTTTGAAAAGTGTCAGGGAAGTTCTCATCTACTCTACCAGACACCGCTTTGGGCATCTCCATCTCTCTCTCCATCTCTGCGTCTGTGTGTGTGTGTGCGTGTGTGTGTATGTGTGAGCCTGTGTGAGAGAGAGAGAGAAACCAGAACTCACATATTTATAATATAATTTAAAAAAACACAGTATCAAATACCTGTAATTCTAGCTTACGATGTCGATGATGCCATTCTCTTAAAAGGGAACCAAAAAGATTTCTGTCACTTTCTTAACTGAGACGTTTGTTTCAAACAAAGAGAGAGAAACATTGTGCATGCTAGATGATGAGTCAGGTTATTCCGAATAATTAATTCATCATGACAGATTCAAATTTAACCTTCGAGATTAAAAGCTGGAAATATCTTCAGTTCCATCATCTTGTTGATAAAGAAACAAACTCAATGTTATATGTACAGCCAGGGCTGAGTATTCACTTCTTCTTGCGTTCCCGACCTCCAGCTTTGCACCTGAGATGTCCAACTGACTGGATTCCAGAACTAGAAAGTTTTTATTTAAATGCAAACGTTTCCTAAGTGTTTGGCATCAAGATCATTGGAAAAATATTTTAAACAAACAAAAACAAAACCTGAATTTCATTGTAGGCAAGTTAAAAAAAAAAATACCAAAAAAGAAAATGAGTGCATGGTTCTGATGGCTTATCTTGCCAAAGACAAGTCTCGGTAACTGAAGACATTGGCAATTCTCATTTAAGAAGAATTAGATAATTACATTTACGTACAAACTGTCCTGTTAAAAAGGAGGGCTATAAACAAATCTACAAAAGACCAGTGTATAGAGAACAGCAATTCTCAACCTTTTCACAGAGTAACCCCAATTAACAGAGTGACAAATTCTTGACACTAACTTCCAGCAAAATAAGTTCACGCTCAGGCACGGGTCTTGCTAAGGGAGAGCGTTACAGGTGAGTGCCAGGCATGGGTCGGCTGAGGGAGATGGGGAGAGGGGTTATAGGTGGGTGCCAGTCATGTGTTAGCTGAGGGTAGATGTTACAAGTGGGTGTGCTGAGTGGGAGGAACAGGTGTGGCTGAGGTGAAGAGGTTACAAAAGGGTGCCAGGCATGGGTCCGGTTGAGGGGGAGAGGTTTACTGGTCGGTGGCAGGCATGGGTCCGGCTGAGGGCGAGAGGTTACAGGAGGGTGCCAGGAATGGATCCAGCTAAGGGGAAGAGTTACAGGAATTTCCAGACATGGGTCCACTGAGGGGGGGAGAGGGGTTACAAATGGGTGCCAGGCAAGGGTCTGGCTGAGGAGGAGAGGTACAGTTGCTGCAGGCATGGGTTCTGTTGAGGGTGAGAGGTTACAGTTGGTGCAGGCATGGTTTCTGTTGAGGGTAGAGGTCACAAGTGGGTGTTGCTGAGTGGGAAAGGTTACAGTTGGGTGCCAGGCATGGGTCCGGCTGAAGGGGGAGAGGTTTACTGGTGGCTGCTAAGCATTGTTCCGGCTGAGGGCAAGAGGTTACAGGAGGGTACCAGGAATGGATCCAATAAGGGGAAGTTACAGGTATTTGCTAGACATCAGTCCAGCTGGGAGGGAGAGAGGTTACAAATGGGTGCCAGGCAAGGGTCTGGCTGAGGGAGGAGAGGTTACAAAAAGGTGCCAGGTGCAGGTCTGTCTGCAGGGGAAAGGTTACAGGTGCATGCCAGGCAAGGGTGGTGCTGGCGAGGGGAAGAGGTTATAGGTGGGTGCCAGGCACGGGTCTGGCTGAGGGGGAGAGTTGCAGGAGTTTGCCAGGCATGGGTCTGGCTGGGGGGAGAGAGGTTATAGGTTGGTGCCGGGCATGGGTCTGTCAGAGTAGGGAGGTAACAGATGTTGGTCAGGCACAGATCTTCCTGAGGTGAAGAGATTACACAAGGGTTCCAGGCAAGGGTCCAGCTGAGGAGAGGTTACAGTTTGGTGCATGCATGGGTTCTGTTGAGGGCGAGAGGGTACAGGTGGGTGCCAGGTATGGTTCCTGTGGAGGGTGAGGTTACAGGTGGGTGCCAGGCATGGTTCCGTGAGGGGGAGACGTTACAGGTGGGTGCCAGGTATGGTTCCGTTGGGGGGGAGTGGTTACAGGTGGGTGCCAGGCATGGGTCCAGCTAAAAGGATGAGGTTTACATGTAGGTGCCAGGCATGGGTCCAGCTGAGGGGGAGAGGTTACTGGTGGGTGCCAGGTATAGTTTCTTGTTGAGGGGTGAGAGGGTACACATGGGTGCCATGCATGGGTCCGGATTAGAGGGTGAGGTTACAGGTGGGTGCCAGTCATAGATTCTGTGAGGGCGGGCGAGAGGTTACTGGGGGTGCCAGGCATGGATTCTGTTGAAGGCGAGAGGTTACAGGTGGGTGCCAGGCATGGGTCCGGCTGAGGGGGAGAGGTTTACTGGTGGGTGCCAGGATGGTCCTGTTGAGGGTGGGAGGGTACACGTGGGTGCCAGGCATGGATTCTGTTGGAGGGCGAGAGGTTACAGGTGGGTGCCAGGCATGGGTCTGTTGAGGTCGAGAGGTTACGGGTGGGTGCCAGGCATGTCTTTGGTTGAGGGCGAAAGGTTACAGGTGTGTGCCAGGCATGGATTCTGTTGAGGGGGAGAGTTACAGGTGGGTGCCAGGCATGGTTCTGTGAGGCGGAGGGTGGAGAGGTTACAGGTGGGTGCCAGGCATGGGTTCTGTTAAGGTCGAGAGGTTACAGGTGGGTGCCAGGCATTGGTTCGGTTGAGGCGAAAGGTTACAGGTGGGTGCTAGGCGTGGATTCTGTTGAGGGCGAGAGGTTACTGGTGGGTGCCAGGCATGGTCCTGTTGAGGGAGAGAGGTTACAGGTGGGTGCCAGGCATGGGTTCGGTTGAGGGCGAAAGGTTACAAGTGGGAGCCAGGCATGTGTCCGGCTGAGGGGAGAGGTTTACTGGTTGGTGCCAGGCATGGGTCTGGCTGGTGGGAGAGGTTAGAGGTTATAGACGTGTGTCAGACACAGGTCTGCCTGAGGTGAAGAGGTTACACGAGGGTGCCAGGCAAGGGTCCAGCTGAGGAGAGGTTACAGTTTGGTGCATGCATGTTTCTGATGAGGGCAAGAGGTTACAGGTGGGTGCTAGGCATGGGTCCAGTTGAGGGGTGAAAGGTTACAGGTGGGTGCCAGTCATGGGTTCTGTTGAGGTTGAGAAGTTACAGGTGGGTGCCAGGCATGGGTCCAGCTAAGAGGTGAGGTTACAGGTAGGTGCCAGGCATAGATTCTGTTGAGGACGACAGTTTACAGGTGGGTGCCAGGTATAGTTCTTGTTGAGATTGAGAGGGTACACATGGGTGCCAGGCATGGATCCGGATTAGAGGGTGAGGTTACAGGTGGGTGCCAGTCATAGATTCTGTTGAGGGCGAGAGGTTACTGGTGGGTGCCAGGCATGGATTCTGTTGAAGGCGAGAGAGGTTACAGGTGGGTGCCAGGCATGGGTCCGGCTGAGGGGGAGAGGTTTACTGGTGGGTGCCAGGTATGGTTCCTGTTGAGGGTGGGAGGGTACACGTGGGTGCCAGGCATGGATTCTGTTGAAGGCGAGAGGTTACAGGTGGGTGCCAGGCATGGGTCCTGTTGAGGTCGAGAGGTTACAGGTGGGTGCCAGGCATGCATGTCTTTGGTTGAGGGCGAAAGGTTACAGGTGTGTGCCAGGCATGGATTCTGTTGAGGGGGAGGAGAGTTTACAGGTGGGTGCCAGGCATGGATTCTGTTGAGGCGGAGAGGTTACAGGTGGGTGCCAGGCATGGGTCCTGTTGAGGTCGAGAGGTTACAGGTGGGTGCCAGGCATTGGTTCGGTTGAGGGCGAAAGGTTACAGGTGGGTGCTAGGCGTGGATTCTGTTGAGGGCGAGAGGTTACTGGTGGGTGCCAGGCATGGTTCCTGTTGAGGGAGAGAGGTTACAGGTGGGTGCCAGGCATGGGTTCGGTTGAGGGCGAAAGGTTACAAGTGGGAGCCAGGCATGTGTCCGGCTGAGGGGGAGAGGTTTACTGGTGGTGCCAGGCATGGGTCTGGCTGAGTGGGAGAGGTTACAGATGTGTGTCAGACACAGGTCTGCCTGAGGTGAAGAGGTTACCCGAGGGTGCCAGGCAAGGGTCCAGCTGAGGAGAGGTTACAGTTTGGTGCATGCATGTGTTCTGATGAGGGCAAGAGGTTACAGGTGGGTGCTAGGCATGGGTCCAGTTGAGGGTGAAAGGTTACAGGTGGGTGCCAGTCATGGGTTCTGTTGAGGTTGAGAAGTTACAGGTGGGTGCCAGGCATGGGTCCAGCTAAGAGGTGAGGTTACAGGTAGGTGCCAGGCATAGATTCTGTTGAGGACGACAGTTTACAGGTGGGTGCCAGGTATAGTCTTGTTTGTTGAGATTGAGAGGGTACACATGGGTGCCAGGCATGGGTCCGGATTGAGAGGTGAGGTTACAGGTGGGTGTGCCAGTCATAGATTCTGTTGAGGGCGAGAGGTTACAGGTGGGTGCCAGGCATGGGTCCGGCTGAGGGGGAGAGGTTTACTGGTGGGTGCAGGCATGGGTCCGGCTGAAGGGGTGAGGTTTACTGGTGGCTGCCAAGCATGTTTCCTGTTGAGTGTGAGAGGTTACACGAGGGTGCCAGGCAAGGGTCCAGCTGAGGAGAGGTTACAGTTTGGTGCAGGCATGGATTCTGTTGAGGGCGAGAGGTTACTGGTGGGCCAGGCGTGAGTCCATTGAGTGGGAGAGTTTACAGGTGGGTGCCAGGTATGGTTCCTGTTGAGGGTGGGAGGGTACAGGTGGGTGCCAGGATGGATTCTGTTGAAGGCGAGAGGTTACAGGTGGGTGCCAGGCATGGTCCTGTTGAGGTCAGAGGTTACAGGTGGGTGCCAGGCATGGGTTCGGTTGAGGGCGAAAGGTTACAGGTGGGAGCCAGGCATGTGTCCGGCTGAGGGGGAGAGGTTTACCGGTTGGTGCCAGGCATGGGTCCGGCTGAAGGGGTGAGGTTTACTGGTGGTGCCAAGCATGGATCCTGTTGAGGGCGAAGGTTACAGGGGGTGCCAGGCATGGATTCTGTTGAGAGGGGTGAGGTTACAGGTGGTGCCAGGCATGGGTCCTGTTGAGGGCGAGAGGTTACAGGTGGGTGTCAGGCATGGGTCCTGTTGAGGTCGAGAGGTTCAAATGGGTGCCAGGCATGGGTTCGGTTAAGGGCGAGGTTACAGGTGGGTGCCAGGCATGGATTCTGTTGAGGCGAGAGGTTACAGGTTGTGCCAGGCATGGGTCCTGTTGAGGTCGAGAGGTTACAATGGGTGCCAGGCATGGGTTCGGTTAAGGGTGAATGGTTACGGGCGGGTGTCAGGCATGGGTCCTGTTGAGGGTGAGAGGTTACAGGTGGGTGCTTCCTGGAAAATTTTGAGAAAAACAAGGTAAAATAATGCAATTCTATGGAATGAATGCATCTCAAGGTGTCAGTGTGAGGCTGGTGTTTGTAGATTATACCACTGGGGGTGTATATACATATAGCAGTTTAAAGAGTAAGTCCCACATGAAAATAATCACGATAATAGCTGACTTCACGGCCCCTAATAACCCCGCTAAAATAGAACTGGTGGTTTAGATTCAGTTAGAAATTGTAATAAAGATGTTTATTTTGATTAACCTCCAGCTAATTTGTGAAAACTTGGTTCAGTGGACAGTTATGATTTTTATCACAAACCTGAAATTCAGAATAAAAACATTCGTGGTCGATTGTGTTTAGATTCTTTTACTGAATTTGTAAACAGATCGAATTTTCCAAATGCTAATCTGAAGCTCATTAAATGAATAAATTAGAATTTATAGATGAAACTAAACTTCAAGATAATGTGGATGGTCATGATGTAGACCAGGGTGGTCGAACTCAAATAAGCAAAGGGCCATTATTGATCAGTTTATGCAAGTGAGGGCCACTCTCCAAAAAAGTTTGATTAAAAAAAGATATTTATTAAATCTTATACTAATAGAAAAATTTTATTTACTACAGTGGCTAGTGTGAAATTTGAGGTTTTTTGTTTTTAACTAATTCTACAAAATCAATTTCTAAGTCAGTTAGTGCAACTCTGACACATGAAGCTAGTGTTTCATCATCTAGCTGATTCCTCTCTTTTGACTTTATTTGGTTCATAAGAGAGAAGCTGCTTTCACAAACATAGGTTGAAGAAAACATTGAAAGCATGTGAAGTGCAAAGTTATTTAGTTCAGGATATGATTCTGCATTTACCAGTTTCCAAAATTCTAATGGATTGTCAAGGTTTTGAGAAAGAAGAAAATAATCTTCTTTCAGCTCACATAATTCCAACTGCAGTTGAGCAGGTGCCTTATCCACTTCTATAGTAAAGGGATTCCTCAGTATCTTAAGGTCATCCTGAATTATTTGGAAGTCCTGAAATCTCTTTTCAAATTCAGTAGAAATATCACTAAGTATGGAAACGTAATCTGAAAAGTCAGTTTCTTTATCAGCAAATACTTCCTTGCAGCTTGGAAAGTGTGTCAAATTGTTTTCCTTTAATTGTGGAATGAATAGTTTGTTCAACTTCAATTTGAATGCATCAATTTTACCCACAAGATAACAGATATCATGATTTCTTCCTTGAATTTGTTTGTTCAGAACATTCAGGTGTGAGGTAATGTCAGTCAAAACAGCTAATGCAGATATGAAATCTGGATTTTTCAGGTCATTCTCAAATTGAGTAGTGTTAGCAGATATTTCACTTTCAAAGAAAACAAGAATTTCATTTCTCAATGCAAAGAACCTCTTCAAACAATCTCCAGCACTTAACCATCTTACATCACAGAAAAGTGACAAATCTGGATAAACAGCATTTACCTCTTCTAAGAAATTTCTGAATTTTCTGAGTTAAAGCTCGAGCACCACCACGAATAAAATTAACCATTTTAGTGATAGACTTCATTACAGGATGCAGTCTGGCAGACTTGGCACAAAGAGCTTCTTGATGAATTATACAGTGGTGTACTGGAACTAAAATATTGTTTTTTCTCAGCTCACCCACAAATCCAGTTTTCTGGCCACACATAGCAGGTGCTCCACCATGTCAAATGATTCAAATATATCTTTTCCTGTAGTTCTTCCAGACATTGATTTCAGATCCAAGAGTTCAGTTGTCACATTAAAATTGTATTCAATAATTTTAATAAAAATAGATAGTTGACATATGTCACAGTTGTCTGTACTTTCATCAAGAGCAGCTGACCAATATGCACAATTAGCTATTTTGTCTTTCAGAGTTTTTTCCAGTTGTAAGTCAATATCTTGAACTCTGGTAGAAAACAGTCTGGTGTGATGAGAGAAACGTTTTTAAATTTATCAGCAACTTCCATTTCTCCAAGTGATTTTGCCATTTCTATAGCACATTCTTTAACAATCTCTGCTGTACGAAAGGATTTACCCCTTTTAGCCAATAATAAAGATACACGATAGGAGGCATCCAAATACTGAGCACTAGCAGTAGGAGTTATGATTTTAAAATTCTTAAAAATATTCTTCTGTGCTGTAAGTTTATCAGTTAATTGTCGCACAAGCACCAGTCTAGCAGCTTTTCCTATCACATTGTCATATTTTTTAGCATGCATTTTATAATGACGACTCACATTATATTCTTTCGAGCAGCTGATAGTTTGATGACAATCAAGGCATTTAACAATACCATTTTCCTCGATGCATAAATATTTATATGTCCAGTCTGCATTAAACTTACGATGTTCAGAGTCAATTTTTCGCTTTTTTGATACATTAGACACCATGACACGAAAACTGATACTAATTCAAATTAAAATGAGATTTATGAATACAAAAAATCTTCAAAATTAACGGAAATTAATTACTATATATGCGAAAATAATTCATATAAATATAATTTTGTTATAATGTGTAAAAATTTATTTAAAGAAGGAAAAATTTTTTAAAATTTAGTATGACCTTGCAGGCCACATTTTAAGGTACTGAGGGCCGCACACAGCCCGCAGGCCGTATGTTCGACCACCCTGATGTAGACAGTAAATTTGGTGTTATGAAGTAAATCTCCAGGAAAAATGTCTCAAGATTATGAAGAATTTATAAAAGTGGAAAAGAAAACAACAACAGATGCATCAGTTTCCATGCGGTGGGACATTTAACCATTCTTCTCTTAGGATCACTAACTATCGCTAGCGTGTTTAACTCAGCACCAATAACTAGTATCAAGCAAATTGGAGATAAAAGAATATAAAAAACTAATTAAACCCACTTATATTCTTGATTATGGTTATTTCATGTTATGGTTATTTAACAAGAAATTAAATTATTTAAAGAAATAGTTGTGTGAATAATTGAAAAAGGTCCCCTGTGGCATAACCAAAGTTTCTATTTTAATTGAATATAAGTTTGATTTTAGTCAGAAAGATGATTCATTAGCCATCTTCTAGTTTACACACATCAAACTTCTTAAAAGAAGATGGTGCAAGTTTAATGGCTGGAGATTTAAATTTAGATAGTCACAGAATTACAGATATTCTAATGACGGAGTTAAAACACACGTAGATGATTTAGTACAACAAATAAATATATTTTGGATAGAACACTAATTTGAATGAGTTTAAAGCTTCTGACAAAAATAATAATCAGATTCCAAGTACCTGAGTCAAAGTTAATGTTCCAATAAATCAACAGATGGTAATGAGACCACAAAGACTAATTCACCAACAAGTTCAAATGCAAAGATTAAAATAACATTTTCTTCTTTAAAAAAAATATGCAAAGTTTATGTAAAAACCAGATATTAAAAGCTTTTAATGATACGATAAAAATCCAAGATTGGACACCTTCTACATCACAAGATAATTACAAATTTTATACGCATGATAAAACAAGTTAAGATAGATGTTTGATAATGGATTTAAACTTATAAATATTAGAAATCCAACTACTAAGAATTATTTTGTTGGGTAATCAAAAATTTAATGATGATATGAAAAATAAGAGAGTTAATTTAGAATGTCCAACTAGGAACTTAGATACTGGTAATAAATCTTATGTAGATAGTGGAGTTCACAGGTAATATAACTAATCTTGATGATAGTTTAACAAATGTTACTGATTTAGCTACTCCTACATCTGGATCAGATGTTACTTATAAAACTTAATTAATGATAATTTTCTGAATCAACTAGCTGGAGATGCAGGATATTTAAAACTCTATGATTCTGTAGCTATACACACCTTTCCTGTATGGTTTAGTAAGTACTAAATCTGTTCAAAATATGAATTGGGAAAAATTTACTAACAGTTACGTCATCAAATAGCTACGTCACACTCACTGGACAGGTAGAAGTCGAGATCAAATGAATAGCACAGAATATTTATGAAAATCCTACTTTAAGATGATAATTATAGCATAAGTTTTACATCTACACTGTTAGTATTACACTTAGTTCTTCAAAATATACAAATAATTTTGGTTCAGATATTATAAACTAGGAAAATTAATTTTAATTTCACAAAGAACATCAAGAGTGGCGTGTGTAATCAAACTCAGTGAGTGTGAGGTAGGAAGAAGACACTAACTGAATGATGATGCCGTGTGGAAACTACGTTGAAGGGGTGGGAAATGTGGTGCCGATGGGGTCATCTGTGTAACAACTCGATATTTCTATTTCAATCAAGAGTGAGTGGCTTCTGACCAAATAAAAATTTCGAAAAAGTGTCAGGGAAGTTCTCATCTACTCTACAAGACACCACT
>JACATO010002250.1:0-24954 GCA_018389105.1 Nautilus pompilius
CACACGCCATCGGGTCCACTACGGTACAGTTTCCAAAAGTGAGGCCAACATCGTAATTTTCAAAAACAAAAAAAAAAACATGAAACAAAGGAAAGATAGAAGCCTTGTTACATTAAGCTAGGTATAAAAATCTATAACCAAATTGAGAAAAAATCTACATAACGTAACATCTGGGAGATTCAAGCGATTACATTGATATCAGAGGATCAGAAATCAGACAGTTCGTTTGAAAGGCGCTTATTTCTCTCTCTCTCTCGCTCCTTCCTGCTGCTGCTGCCTTGCGCATTAGTGGCTACTTGGCACTCGTGGCACAAAAAATCGATCTGATGCAGTCATAGAAAGTTATGGATGCTGGTTCACCGGTCCCGCGTGAACTCTGCGCCATCCGTCGAGGTCTTGCCCGCGCCGTCTTTGGCGCCTGGTGCCTGGTCTGAATACCGTCGTGGCCCCTGCCGGCTGTTCGCACCTGGTGGGGTTTGGGGAAGTCTCGCAAACTGCTGATCTTACCTTGCTGCCTACTTCCGTTTCACTTCGATGGAGACCAGTCGCTCCGTGTGGCCACAGAATCTTCGTCATCCTTGTAACGCTAAATAATCACAATCCCCAATGAAGGCGAGTGCGTTTGGATCGCCGATGGATTCCCACCCATACGCCGATGCTTCAACGTTTCAATATGTCTACAGGCTTCTAGTAGGAGTGTCTATTTGAGACAAACGGGAGAGAAAGAGCAAATATGACAGCAAGAAACAAACCAATATATCTTCATTGTGTGCGTTAGTGTGTGCACTAATTTATAAAAAACAGTAGAAACGTTTCTTGTTGTTATCTAGATGAAAAAAAGTGTAGGTTGAAGAAACGATTGAGATTCAGTTTCTTCATGTAATCCCAAAAAAAAAGAGAAAAGATTTAATGCATAAATTAAAATATACAGATTCCCAATTCTGACTACGTAAACAGATATTCAGTACAGCGACTGCAGTTATATAATAAACATGTGTTCAACCTTTTTTACCGTACATTAAAAATCAGAAAGTGCCCATTGATATCAAGAGCATAAATTTGTTAACACAGCCTCCCCCCACATAATAAAATGATTACAAATAACAAAGTAAAAGTTGGCTTTTTTTTATATTTTCCATAATGGCCAGGATGTATTGGTTATGTATTTTCATTGCTTATTACAACGTAATTCTATTCGAACACTGTCGGCGGTGATAGAATTTTCGAACCGGGCGAGAGAAAGTAATTTGCCGGGAGCTGGAAGCTGGATTTATGTTTGCAGTAATTACCACAAACCGCATCCGTGTGCGTGTCGCAGGACACGACTCATTTTCGGATTGCTTCCAAGAATTCACAGCAATAACGGTAGTCGGCCAACATGGAGACGTCAAGTCATTGCCAGAGTTCTCCGAGGAGCTGGCGGCAAAGATTAAATCACACGTGCGGAGACTCTCCGGTCACCCGGCAGAGTGGATGGAGCGGAGTCGAAAAAGAGAAGATGGATTTCTAATTAAGCTGGACCAAAATTAAACAGTAAATTTCAATTTCGCTTGCCATAAAGAAGGCGGAGAGGGAGGGGAGAGGAGAGATGTTCGGAAAAGTTATCGCCCTATCAAACTTCAGAATTGGCCTCTTTTCTGTTTTTTTCCCATTTATTTACCACAGCGAGCAGCAGCCTCTTCTACACCGCGAGAACCGGATTTACGACAAATATCTCTTCAAACTATCTATTAGTCGATATTTCTACAGATAAATACACCGGATTCCATCACCCTGACACGCATTCTAATTACAATGAACAGGGAGAAGATTGCACCTATATATTTTGATGTATGTGATTGGGGGGGAATATACTGCAGATACGTGCTTCCGAAAAATTAATAACATGTATTGTCCTCAGTCTAAGATTTGCATAAGAAGCACCGACAAATAACAAATGATCGTGTTATACTTGACTTTTTTGTGTGCCAAGTAATAGGTTTGTTGTAACCAAATCTTAATTATTTGGTATTTCTGCTAGTGTAATGTATCTTACTGGTAAAGTCTTGGGAAGTCTTGTAAAAAAAACCTTATATTGTTGTTTTGTTTTCTTTTGGAATAATAAGTGAAATAAAATTTAAATAATATCAATTGCTAATTGTTATAAAATCATGTATTTTTCCATAAACAACATACAATCAACCCAAAATAAGTAATAGAGCCGAAATTTCAAGATGTGCAATCCAAAACATTATTCATAAATTTAAGGGTACTGGCTCATTTTACGATCGGAAAAGGTGTGGACAACCCAGGAAACTCTATAAATAAGGTTAACAGTACCTAGAGATAACTTCAGTGAGTGGTAGAAAGACATCCAGAAAGGAAATAAAGAAAGATCTGGCAGAATTCTTAGGGATTCAGGTTCATGATTCTACAGTACAGAGATCTTTGAAACAAATGAGACTTAAGGGGTGAGTGGCAAACTAGAAATCCTCTTATCTAAAGGGAATAAGGCTAAGCGACTAAAATATGCCACTCAACACCGAAAACAGACTTACGAACAATGGAACGAGATCTTTTGAATTAAAGTTTGAAAGTTTTGAGTCTAAAAGAAGCCGAGAGGAATTGGATAAAACCAGAAATAAATGCTTGAGGTCTACAGTGAAGCACGGTGGAGGTTCTAGTGATGTTTGGAGGTGTATCTCGGCCAGGAGTGTTGAAGATCTAGCAGAAACAGGAGGAAATATGAACGCAGCCAGATACAAATGGATTATTGTTCACCGAGAAAATCCTCCAGTATTCAGTTCCAAAACACACTTCTGATGTTGTCAATTCATACAACGCGAAAAAATAAGAGAAGAAGAAGAGAGACTGGAGAGCAAGGTTTCTTGTAGGGGCCTCTACGAAATCCTTACCTTCATATTTCTGAACATGTGTGGGGTACTTGGAAATAATAAGAGTGGAACTCTGGGCCGCGCTTCTAGAACAACTTTCCAGCTGTTATTATTTCAAGAGAGTCTTCTGAGACGTATTCAAGCGGTCATAAAGGAGAAATGTGGACATATTAGATATTTATGTACATAATTTTTAGTCCATCATTCACTGTACACCTTGTCTACTGTACGATATTTATTTATTATATCGTATGCCTCATTAGTTCTTTTTATTTTGGATTTATGAATAAAAAATGTAGATGAACGCAGACTTTGGCGTTGTAAAGTGTGGCCTCACAATACAAAATGACTGTAACCTGTATTTTTAATAAAACACATTATTGTTAATGAAAATGTGTTATTTCAGTTTTAACATTTGTTTTTAGAAAATCATGAAAATCAGTTGAATTAGGCATCAGAGTATAATAACTGTTTAATGTTATATTGTTATGGTTTCAAACGTATTCTATCCAAGTATCCAGCTTTCATGTTAATACCTATTGCCCTATTTTTAATATCTTTAACTTTTCAACATATTGCCATTAGTAGAACTAACCCCTTTTTCTATTGAAAGTAGTTCTACAGCTGAATGAAACTGATTGGACCCAACTTTATGATCTAGTTCTTTCCATACCTACTCAATAAGGTTCAGACCTAGAAAGGAAAGCGTCCGCTTTTCCGTTTCATCTCTAGTAAGGTTGAGATTTTTAGTGTTCTTCAAATCATCATCTTGGAGGAATTACATGGTGATATCTACCTTGATGCCATCAGTTTTTATTAAATCACCAACAAAATATGCAGCGAAACAACCCATACTTTCATATTTCTGCCATCATGCTTAAATGTAAGACAAACACATCCCCTTATACTTTCTTCCGGCCATTCGTCTGACATAGTGTTGTCGATTAGAACTCGCTCTCACCCGACCACTACACATTGCTTCATAGAGCATCTGTGACGCTGTTTAGCGCAGTTTCTCCATTTCTTGTGACCTCGACTAAGTAAGGGATTTCTAGCCCCACTCTGCCAATCAGTTCAGCCTTTCTTAACCGTATCCTGACAGTAAAGGTTGCGATGCTGACGTTTACAGAGAAATTTCATGATAGAAGTTAATTGACTAGTTTTCATTAAAGGGTTTGCTTTCGGCTTTCGGATTAGCAACGTATCTTCCTGTAGTTCTGCAATCCTGTTTCTTTCCTGAACCCTTGATTTCATGGCTGAGTCAGTTGACCTCCTACTATAAATGATTTCCCGCGAGCCTTCCATGTGACTCTGACTTTTCCAATAATTTTACTTGGGAAGTAACCAACTTTATAAAGAACATTATGGGCGTGCCTCGTACGGAATTTGGCTTCTTGGTGTCACTCTCATCTGTCAAACTGTCGTCAATAATAATATCAATCAATGACATTTACACAGAAGCGTTCCGATTATTCAAGATATCGATGAACGAGAGCACCAAGCTATCTTTAGAAAATAACTTTAACTATCGTAGAAATACGTTTTCAGGTTTATAATTAAGCAAATACACCTTGAAGTGATGAGGGATTCAATATTAATGATTTATATGTTCTGATACCTGGTTCTTCGGTTTTTGGATGCTTACTTTCTTTGCTAGGATAATTCATCTTTATTAACAATAAACGTCTAAAACAGGATAACTGAGCTTTTTAATGATATGAATGCAAAATTTTCTGTTGATGAATATACCGATTACTTCTGTTATTAAGTTGGTACAGATCATGATTTCCGATCCTTTTTACCTGTAATTTCTTTGTTAACACGAGCGTGATTCGCAACAGCGAATCACCTGTTTTATTCTCAGAGTTTCGCACATCTACTTTGTCCAGGTATAGGACCAGCACCCTCTTTATAGCGTTCCGCACTGGGTGGAATGTAGCGTCCTCTATGTTATCATCCTGTATTTTATGTACTGTTACATTCTCACGTCAGCGCGATGTAAATTACTGATGGATAAGCAAAGAGCGCTACATAAGGCGGGACTTACACGAGTTCTTCACCATGGCGGAAAATCTTCAGTTGTCCGTACTTTCGCCAATAAAGATTCTTCCTATAGATGATGAGCACTTCCAGTTTGTTTTTTTTTCTTTAAAATGTTCCCAATCCTATTTTAAATAGTATAGCTAAAAGATAGAGTCAGGGGAGACTAAAAGCTAAGATTACCTTCATCTCAGTGACTGGACAGGTTTAGCTTTTTGGAAATATGAACATATTTCCTGAGCTTTAAAAAATCGTTTTTTTTTTTTGTTTTTTTTAATACGGAAACAAAATGAATGGATGAAATAGTACAGACTTTTCACCTGAAAGCTGCCATTCCTGGGGAGTGTGATCAAGTAACCACAAACAGATAAAGTTATTATTTTAGGGTTTTTATTCGTTAATATGCGATACTATATTCTGTTTTGAGCTGTTTAAATTTATGATTAATATGTTAGCGTTTTCTTGAAATTAAAGATGAAGATAAGTCAATTAAAAAAAAAAAAAACCTTTATCGAATAAATGTAATATTCTTATTTATGGCCTTCGGTAATTTACGATTTAATCCAGGCTGAGAATTATCCTTAAAGTCATAGCAGATTGAGAATGACTACTTCTTCATTACACAATTTTAGATAATCATAAGTTTAAAAAATCAAGGATGGTTGTCTTGCCTCCAATGGATTGCATGTCCTTCTAAATAAGCTCCATATACATAGACTAGTCTCCTGTGGTTATTCTGTTCTTTCGTGTTCACTACAGTGGTGAGTTATTTTATATGGTACATTTTGTATGTTACAGAATATTTAAGTGCATCAAAAAGACAGAGTAGAGGATGTAGATCTTACGTAATTTCCTAATCTCTCTCTTCTCTCGCTCTCCGCTCCTCTCTCTCTCTCTCTCGTCTCTCCTCTCTCGCTCTCTCTCTCCTTCTCTCTCTCTCTCGCTCTCTCTCTCCTCTCTCTCGCTCTCTCTCTCTCTCCAATCTCGCTCCTCTCCTCTCTCTCAAGTCATCTCTCTCTCTCTCTCCTCTCCTCCTCTCTCTCTCTCCATCTCTCTCTCTCCTCTCCTCGCTCCTCCTCAGCTCTTCTCTCCTCTCTCTCTCTCGCTCTCTCTCTCCAATCTCTCCTCTCCTCTCTCGCCTCTCCTCTCTCTCGATCGCACCCCTCTCCTCCTCTCGCTCCTCTCTCTCCGCTCTCTTTCGCTTTTTTCTCTCTCTCTCTCGTCTCTCTATTCTCTCTCCTGGGGTTCTCTCTCCTCTCTCTCGCTCGTCTCCTCTCTCATCTCTCTCTCTCTCTCTGCTCCTCTCTCCCTCGCATCCTGCTCCATCGCTCCTTCGCTCTCTCTGTAGGGACATTATCATCTCTCTCTCTTGCTCTCCTCTCTTCTCTCTCTCGCTCTCTCTCGCTCTCTCTCTCCTCTCTCTCTCTCTCTCTCTCTCGCTCCTCCTCTCTCCGCTCTCTCTCTCTCTCTCTCTCTCTCGTTTCTTTGCAACCACTTTTCAGTTTAATATTTCTTTATGTAAAATATTATACTGTATATACGTCAAAGGTGCTTCTTATGAGAATAATACTTCATTCTTCACTTTGAAGCAACTTACAATTCCATCTTTTTACTGACCACACAATGGTTCGCTTCGATAACCATTTTCCAGTCAGCTACGTTTTTATCACTATCACATTTTCTTTTCTTTTTTATTACCTCGGGATGCAAATTATTTTCTTATTAATGCCCCCCACATTTTTTTACTGATTCGTAAAGAACCAAAAGTCTACCTTTACATGGCAGTTAACTGACATTTACAATCTCTGATACGATTTAATACCACGTGCGGACGAGTCTCCTTAATGGCGGTCAGTGAAGGAACAAGTCAAGCGGTCCATCAACGCTCAGCATGTAAATACTGAAGAGGCGACTCCAAGCTTTTTTAGTTATTAAAGACACTTAAAGCACAACACTGGCGTTATTTGGTGGGAGTGGGAGTGGAAACAACAAACGGATAGAAACATTTCTTTTGATTCCCGTTTTAACGACATTTAATTAATAATCAGCCAACAACCAAACACCACGCCCACCACGCGGACGGGCCGGTTTTTATCAGTACGCCACACGCCGCTTGGTTGGGGTCGTAAATCTGTCCAAATCCGTTTCCAGAGCAAATTGTCTTGTCTCGCGACAAAAAAAGGTCTATCAGTTCCATCAACTACAAAGCCGAAACAGGATTACGAGAATTGATAATCTGAAATTTCAGTGCTCCGTGTTCCGATGGGAAGCGTTTATCTCCAACTTTTAGGGGACACTTGACGGTTCCGGCTTGTCTTCCATCACCCATGGTAAATTAAAAGCCTCACGAAGGACGGACAAAGAGACAGGTTCTTACGGTCGGTATTTGAAAAGTCTCTTCTTTTTTTTTCAAGTTGATTCTAAAGCCCTTGTTGCTTCTTTAATACAACTGAAACTTATTTAGACTGGCACTTCTTTCAAACGTATACGTGCACCATTTTTAATCGTTCGGAAATAAAATAGTTTAAAATGAGTTCGAGGCCTAAAGGCTCTCCATACTTCAGCTTTAACAGCTCGGATAAAGAACCAAAATAGAGGCTACCTCTACGTGTTAAAGGACTGACGTCCGATTTTCGCAATCATATACGTAAAGTGAAGCATCTATTTAATTTCTAATGACTAGCATACAGAAGAAGAAACAGTATGTTTGTGCTGTTAGCTCGACATGAAGGATAATAAATGCAAATGGCACATAAAAAGTCGTCTCTCGGTTCTTAAATCCAGTGATTAAAGATGGAGTAACAAGGACTTTCTGTTCTGTCATGCACTATATGATTTTGTTTATCACACCCAGCCTGTAATAACCAATTACTTTTATCGCTTAATTGTTTGCTTTTCACTATGAAAGTAATAATTTCTAACGATAGTTAGTGTGGAGCAATTACGGAATAGTGCCCATTTTTGTCTGTTTAAATATTTACTGATACAAAACCAATAACGTATGCATTAAGGAAAGGGGATCAGACATTCTTTGAAAGTGTTCCTTTTATTGATTACCTTCAAAAGGACTGCATTCTTGCATCGATTTGTATTTCATAATCTTGCATTACCTTTATTTCAAAATATCACTGCCATTATATCCGTTGCCTGCTTGTTTCGAGCAAGAGATTATCGTGACAGTTTCTTGCAGCCAGTTCTGCTTCAGATTCGATGTTTTGTTTGTTTTAAATCTGCAAATGCAACTGCGAATCACATAGTGCCATTTTAGACGATCTTTGGTTATTTCTTCGAGAATGTCCGGATTGTGCCCCCCCCAAAAAAATTGGACGCGGTTTTTGTTATTGTTGTTGTTTTTTTTTGCAAAATTCTTATATCTTCTCCACTGCTCATCTTCACATCGTGTACCAGCTGCTAGTTCGCCGTATATCACTTGCCTAGGATCGTTCATTCGAACCGCGTGGTCGAGCCATCTCAGCTGACCGTTCATTATCAAAGACATGATGTGTTATTTATGCTCTCTCCAACAAGAACAAACTTATGCCAACTGATGTTCAAAAGATGTCTGTAGTAAACTGGATAGAGCAATATAAAGTAATTTAAGAGAACTGAGCCTTAAAAAATCAAAACTTCGGTAATAATAACCAAATTATATTAGACCCAAATCCAGATCGTAGCGTTGAAGAAGTTTTTTTTTAAATAATTTAAATTTAAACTTCATTAATTAAACTCCAATAAAAAGAGTAACATCTTTATAAATATAAAAACGAAGCAAGATACACCAACCTGGTTTTGCGTTAGAAAACTCGACGTGTATCTTTTACATGCTCTTTCCGCCCCGTCGCGCTATTAATCGGTACCTTTCATAGGTGAAAGGTGTTTTCAGGAAAGGTATCATGAAATATTTTAAAAAGTAGCTTCAACGTAAATGAAATACTAGATTCAAGGTAATTAGTCAGGCATGTTTATAAAATGTAATTGTGCTCTCCCTTTTGTCTCAAATAGACACTCCTACTAGAAGCCTGTAGACATATTGAAAAGTTGAGGCATCGGCGTATGGGTGGGAATCCATCGGCGATCCAAACGCACTCGCCTTCATTGGGGATTGTGATTATTTAGCGTTACAAGGATGACGAAGATTCTGTGGCCACACGGAGCGACTGGTCTCCATCGAAGTGAAACGGAAGTAGGCAGCAAGGTAAGATCAGCAGTTTGCGAGACTTCCCCCAAACCCCACCAGGCGCGAACAGCCGGCAGGGGCCACGACGGTATTCAGACCAGGCACCAGGCGCCAAAGACGGCGCGGGCAAGACCTCGACGGATGGCGCAGAGTTCACGCGGGACCGGTGAACCAGCATCCTTAACTTTCTATGACTGCATCAGATCGATTTTTTGTGCCACGAGTGCCAAGTAGCCACTAATGCGCAAGGCAGCACACACACACACACACACACGAATTAGTGCCACCGAAAATGTACCAGTCCTACGCTGCTTCCTGAGAACCAGACCTGGGTTTTAACCCTTTCCTGTTACGTTTTTCCCTTTTATAGTTTTATTTCTTTTTTAATTATTCGTGTTTTTTTGTGTGTGGCCGGTAGGATGTAACTTGGGCTATGTGATGTACGGTACTGCTTTAATTTGGCTTCAGAATTTGAACATTTGAAAATCTACCTCTGTAGATTTCCGCTGACTTCATCATAAGCCGCTTGCTTAGCCACACACCCCACCCCCCACTAAGTCCCAGCTGTACCCAAACGTTGGCGGTCTGAATGCATCGGATACAAAGTATAAAATCGATGCCTGTCGCCTGTATAAAAGTCAGAGAGAGGGTGGGAAATATTTGAAATTTTCTTTTTTTTTTTAATATTTGCTGATAAACAAAAGGCGCGACTCGCGCTGATATAAAGAGAAGAATGGGAGGGAGGAGGAGAAGGAGGAAGGAATGGAAGGAGAGAGAGAGAGGAGAGAGAAGATGGGTGGAGAGAGAGAGAGAGGGAGAGAGAGAGAGAGGAGAGAGAGAGAGATGGAGAGAGGACGCTGAAGACCAGTCTGTCTGTTAGAAACGGTTAAACAATTCTTCGAGCGACACAGTTTTTTAATGTGGCAGGTAGGAAAAAACATTCCCCATTGACAATTTATTTTCTTGAGAGGATCCCATGATAATATATATACTGTTTTGTTGTTCTTGTTATTGTTTAATATTGATGATGTTCGTTTTTTTTAAAATACTGTTATTATCTACGTCTCGTGTATATACTAAAGTGTCGGTCTCTCGAAACGGCTTCCATCACAATTATTGGCGCCTTTGTATTAAGAAAGAAATTACATTTTCTGACTGTTTGTTGATAACTGCCGTGTGTTTACTTATTATTATTATTATTATTATTATTATTATTATTATTATTATTATTATTATTATTATATTATTATTAGTATTAGTTATGAGTAGTAGTAGTAGTAGTAGTAGTAGTAGTAGTAGTAGTAGTAGTAGTAGTAGTAGTAGTAGTAGTGGTAGTAGTAGTAGTAGTAGTAGTATAGTAGTATTATAAGCTAAATTCTAGCAGGAATGTCAAAATAAAATCAACTGCTACTGGAATGAAACCAAATTCATTACAGCGAATGATTTTTATGTTAAAACTAGTTTTTGTTTAATAATAATAATAATAATAATAATAATAATAATAATAATAATAATAATAATAATAATAATAATAATTAATAATAATAATAATAATAATACTAATAATAATAATAATAATAATAACGTTGATGATGATAATAATAATAATAATAATAATAATAATAATAATAGAATCGACGCCATGTAAACCATATTTTCTTTCCATAACAGTTCCTATTCCTATTTTTCATAGGTCCCCTTCTTTTTTTCAAAATAAGTTAGTTCGCCCTGTTAGCTCTCATTCCTCGGAAGTAAACAGATTACTACTCACGATAATAAAAGCGGATGCTATTAAACTTTAAACTGCATATAGATATGGAAATTCTTTTCCGTCGCTTCTGCAATTGGCCCTACTGTTTGGCTGTTAATCCTTGGTGTAAACATAACCGGACCGACTGAGCTCTGAGGTGGGTTGTAATAAATACTTGTAATGTCCGACAGTACGTCAGTGCCCTTATCATAGTTTGTACCGACCAAGCTTACTATTTTTTTCCAAACAGCATTTAGTCTAAATTTCTATCAAAATTTCATAAGATTTCGCATTTATGCAAAGAGATTTTTTTTAAAAAAATAATAATAATGAAAGTCAACGTTTTATCATTTCGTTATAATTTAATTCCTGTCTTCATGTTTTAGCTTTTCAACCATCGACAGCTAAGTTGTCGTCACCCCAACACTTTGATGTATCAGCTGTTTCTCCAGCTGCCCTGTTAACTTCAGCGTTTTACTTCGCTCTTCTAGAATCTGGATGTAAATGTCTCTTTACTTTTCGTTTTATTAAGCAAAAGTAACTACTCCCATAAAAAAGTCTAAAAAGATTCTCAAGTATCTCTTCATCCTGATATTTTACAGGAACATAGCGTTTGCATTATTCAGAGAGAGAAGACATCTCTCTGCCCAGTTATCCTGCAGCCAGGGACTAGTTTAGGTTGACGAAGGGGTGCGATATAAGTACATCTTTTCCTAGTTAGTCACAAACAAAAACCAGAAAAGCGAAACGGGCACACTTATACATCAGAATAAGCATCCAAGGATATTTATTTACGTATTGGTTAAATAATTAATTATTTATCTACTTAACCGTAGTAAGTGTTTACTGTTTCACGTAACTGGCGAACTGGTTTCAACGGGATATCTCCCATGCATACGAGGCGCGACTACAAAAAAGAAAAGAAAAGAAAGGGACATAACTCATATTGAAGCGGGTAAAGATAATGACAGAAAGGAATTAGATGGTTTTCGACCGGAGAATAAAAAGAAAGGAAAGTTGTGTAGATTCAGGATCTGGGAATGCTTCTTGTCGAATGGTTTCTGTCCGAAGTGAAGCCCGGGGTAGTTGGGAACCTAGCTCAGTCCTTCGTCGGCTCGTGTTCGGGGTTGGTGGGAGAGATGGCTAACCCGAAATCGTCAGTCACGGTCCAATTGATTACCCAGTAAATTAAACAAACGAAACAATAAATAATGAGAGAAAAAAAAACGAAAAAATAGCCATTTTTTTTTTATTTTATTTTTTTACACAGTTCACCTTTTTAAAAAGTCATTCTCCAGAACCAGGGTCACCCACGGACCCGGACTCACCGATCTGTGAAGTAGATTCAGTGTCGACTTTTGACTTTTACCTTCTCCAGTAAAGTCTCCCTGTTTTACTAGTGTTGCATTATCATCCGGACGTCTAGACTTCCTTTTTAATGTCCCAGAAAAATAACATCTAATTATGTCGTTTCATTTACTCTCATTTACATTTGGGAATTTAAAAGAATTCGTAATTCTGTCTTATTTTAATTGAAAATAAATTTAACTGAAATTAGAAAAAAAAAATATACATATCTAAGTGTCGACAAAAAAATATTATTTTAAACTACATTATATTTAGCAACCATCTACAAGGTTCACTATCAGAAAATATTTTTATTAGTAGAATTTAATCATTAAAAAATTAATTATTCACTTTTTCAATGAAATAAATAAATTAATAAGTTGGTAGACAGTATTTATTATTTATACATTAATTTATGTTTATACAATTACAAATTTTGTCATAATTAAATGTTGCACAGATTTAATACCTCAAAAATAAGAATCACTGGAATTAAGGGATTTTGATGAACCAACCTAAAATGGTATATATATGGAAATTTTTTTTTAAAAAATCGTAATTGTAATTTTCGATTTCTTTTTGCCTTTTAGTTCTATTTAATTCGCAGATTTTTAAGGGACGAAAAAACCTCTTTAAATGTAATTTTCACTTTAAAGTGTCGAGTGAGGATTAAAAACACACAAATCCGTTTCCAGTTCGTATGTTTACCTAACAGATGTCTATAATATTCCGCTACAATTCTGCTTCCTGCCTGAGCTCTTCTGATTAGGAAATTAAAATTAGCACAAGAGATTTAGAATAAATTCGTATACAGATATTTTTTTTTTATTTTTAAAGGGAACAAATCCGAGGCTGGAGGGAGTGAGCTATAGTTTTATTTTAGCCCTGAATAGAACCTCCATGAGCTGTTGTAGGTTGGGAGATCCGGCAAGAGATAGGGAGAGAGCGGTGTAGGAAGAAGAAGAAAAAGGAGGAGGAGGAGATGAACAATAAATGGAATTGACTTTTACGCCCTCACCGGGATCAGAAAGGCCAGGAAAAGAGCCGGCGGGCGAGATACCCTGGACGTAGGCCAGCCGCACCCACCCCCCACGTCGGCGGACAACCGATACGGCTTCGCCTTGGAAAAAATCCGCGGTCGACTTAACAGATAAAAGAAGAAAACAAAAGATCGTGTAGACGAAACGCAGAGGTACCCGCCAATGCTCGCGTAGCTGGGAGGCAGCGCGACTGCAGAATCGAACGTTACGAAGATATCAAACAACTGCATCTGGTAATTTTCACGAAATCTATAAATGAGAGAACCTTCTGTAGTCACCTCGGTTTACTAGCCATCAGATTACATTCGAAATGCATCTCTCTATATATATGGACACACACACACACACACACACTGGGTAGCATATACATTGGAACTTGTTCGCAATCAGTATAATTTTTAATATAAATCCAAAAGAAGAAAGTATAGTTTGTGAGCTTATGACTAGAGAAAACACTTACATTTAATATCGACTTGTCTACAATACGGAAACAAAAAGTAAAATATAGATAAAATGATCTCCTAGTATTACATATATACGACAAATCAAAGTTGCCTGAACCGTGTACTGTAAGGATTAATTGAGAAACACATAAGACTGGAATTTTGGTAAAGGTATCGTCTCTAGGTCGCCGGGAGCCACTGTCTTATACGTACCCTGTACAACTGAGACCGTGCTGCGAGTTAGCATCAAATATTTCTGTAATTGCCCTTAATAAGGACTTCACAAGACACCCGTCAGTCACTGGCACTGCGCATAGTAATGTACTTAATTAGAAAACACTTCAGCTGTTTCGATTTTTGTCTCATTTTTTTTTTTTTTTTCCTGTAGAAGAATCTTCGAGTTTTAACGGTGCCCTGTGAATGAATTCATCGAGGGTGTGCGTGCACATTTGTCAGTACAGTGTACGACAGAGCGATCAGAAGGGTGTCCAAATGTTTTGTGCTTTCTCGTGGTTTTCAGTGGAATCTGGCAGGGTATTAACTTTATTTTAAAAGAGTAAATTATGAAAAAAATTTAAAGAAACTAATAGCAAACTTAAATAACAAGACAAAGACTATAATACGTTATTTTCATTAAAGATAATATGTCTCACTTTTCACAATGTTAAATAGTAGAGATATTCACGCGGAATGTACAAGAGGCTGATGCGAGTTACCTCCCGTAGACTATAAACCACTAAAAAAAAAAAGCACAATGGTATGGGAGGTAATTCACCGCGCCCGATTTTGCATCACGCATTCTAGCCCTTCATCCCTGCCTTCAGAACGGTTTTCACGAGGACGCTGCTTTAAAATAAGAAGAAACTCCGCTACTTCATGCGTTCGTCTACACAAAGTTACGCCCATTGTGCGTGCGCTGCCTTGCGGCGACATAACAGGAGAAGTCCGAGAGCTCCGAAGGGATTTCAGCCTAGTTGTGAAGTTCGGACCGTAGGCGGCGCCACCGCCGAATAACCTCTCGGGTCTTCGCTTTCAATTTCCTTTCTGTCTAAAATTGAAGCATTAATTCGGAGCAAAGCCATGCGACTGTTCTGTTTCTGTTTGTTTGTTTGTTTTCTTAAAGCAACAGTACGTTTGTTTTTTTTGTTTTTGTTTTTTTTACTCCTGATCTCCGACACCCCGGTTACAGAGACTTCTTCACAGAGTCGGACCCGCTCGGCCGTTTCCGTGAGGCAGGGCAGACCCGAAAAGCGATCGTCGATAATGATCAACTCAAATCTCTTTATTCAACACGAGCCGATCCCGTTCTCTAAATCTCTTATGTGTGAAGTATTCGAATTCGATCATCCTGGTATTACTCGCGCACATCGAATCATGATTACAACCCGCCATTGTTGGGTAATTTGCCAAAGTACAAAAATTACTACATTACTTGTGAAAGGTGGCAGTAAGTAATCGTACGAGGTTAGACGGTCATGAATCGTCCTCCCTTCACTAGACTTGTGCATTTCTTATGCAGTAAACAGTTACTAGGAAAATCATCGATCTAGGTTTTAAAGTGTTCTTTCTCTCTCTCCATTCTAGAGCCACATTCTGAGATATCTGTTCCGGTGCCGATTACGTAAGCAAAACAGTTTTTACAAAAGTAATCAAAATAAATGTGAATGATAGACAAACATCAAGTTCTCCAGAGAACGGTGTTCATTAAACAAGTATTTTCTTCAGTCAAATAAATGTGATGAGCGGGTTGTCAGTAATCCACAGTTTGCCTCACCTTGTTTGTCTGTTGCTATTAGTCCAAATGGATCTTCTAGATGTCTGAATTTTTAAAAGAAGCGAACAGAGTTTCAAAACTAAAGACGTTCCACGCGTCAGTCAGGTTATTAGGTGATATTATCGGGTTTATAGTACGTGATTACTGACATTTACTCATAAATATGGACTTTACTCTGTAGATCATAATAAGTAATACGGAGATGCAGTTCGGTTTACAGTTGGAGTGTATTTAATACCAGGTAAATCCGACGAGATCTGGACCGGTTGGAGTATAAACCGACACCCAGCAACAGTCTGTACGGGAATAGAGAGTTCGTATACAGGGGACAGGCCATCAGGACAGATACAGCGAGCGGCTGTGCCGTTCTGCCCCGCCCCGCCCCGCCCCCACCCCCCACGTGTTGATCTAATGTTGGCCTTATAGGTCTCCCCGGTCACCTTCTCGCGCCCATCTGCAGGCTCCATTATCGCAAGAATCATTCGCTCGCCGGAATCTGCGAGCTCTTAACCGCGAGAGCCATTCCCGGAAACACACCATCGGAGGAAATCTGGTCGGTTTCCGTGTAACCTCGGTGTCACCAATTCGAAAAGGCAAAAATGTACTTTCCCTTTTTTTTTTTAAAAAAAAAAAATCTGTTTTCCTTTTTTCTCAAATGCATTCACGACGAATAAGACAATCGTAGAAATGTCGACTTCTTGGTGAGCCATCTTTGGAGTCAGGTGCGATGTAAGACGCGCATAAGAACTAATGAGTAGCAACAGAATGCTGTTATTTAATCAACACCATAGTTACACCTCGGTTAGGGCATGCTGTCCAGGCTCGCGGCCTTCCAGTAGAAAGACTTCTTTTTTTCTCTCTCTCTTTCTCTAGAATGTTTAGGGGAATGAGGGGTGTTAGATGTTTTGAGCGAATGAGAAAAATGAAGCTACCCGGTCTTGCATATTGAGCATTTTGTAGCGATCTGATTTATGTATTTTCATTATTCAAAAAGGTGAAATGCAAGAGTCCGACTTTTGTTTGTTTTTTGTTTTTGTTTTTGTTGTTTTTGCTTTCAAAGAAACCGGTGAATACCGCTGAAGGTAACAATCGAAAATCCCGTTGTTGAAGATATGCCAAATCTGGCCGCCTCGTGTCGGTGCGTGTGGTAGGCGCAATCCGTAACTTTGTTTTTGCCTATTTTGAGAAATGTGCCTAGTGTTAAGGTGATAAGACCGTCTCAAGTCACCTAAGCTGTGAAAAGAGGAAGTGCAGCAACAGCTTCTAGATCTAACGGAGTTTCACGACAATTAAAGGTGTACAACTGTGATCGTGCACAGTTACACCGTGTTTACGCTTATATTAATAGCCTAGTCCCCTCCCTCTCTCTCTCTCTCTCTCTCTCTCTCCATCTCACTCTCTCTCTCTCTCTCTCTCTCTCTCTCTCCTCTCTCTCTCTCTCTCTGATTGGGTTTCTTGGTGTGCAGCAAGCACAAACTGTTTTTTTCCTTATGAATCAAAACCAAGTCTCCCGAGTTTCGAAAACAAGGAATTAAATATTATTTATTGATATTCATAGTTGACACATTGATGAACACTATACATGAATATGCGCGCGTGTGATTATAATACTAATCTCATAATACTGCCATTCAATAAAATTCCTTCGCACTTACTTTTGTCAACTTTAAAAAGAAGCAATGAAAATTTAAAAAAGGAATTAATTAATTTCTATTTTTTAAAATCTATTTAGAATTCTTCGATGCCATGTGCACGTAAAGCGATTACGTCAACATCAATGGGACTAAAAGTTGTTTCCGCTTTGAAGAGTTTCTCTCTGATCGCTGTTGAGGAAAATTGTTATGGGCGCCGAGGTCAAAAGCGCACGTGATACAATGCCTTACCATTAAAATTTTATAGTGACATAAAAAGTTCAGCAAACAGATGCGGATATTTCAAGAGTTTAAGTTCGCCTTTGATGTGGAGGACCACCAGAGTATCGTAGCGCTATAGCGGAGCTGGGGACACCGAAAGAAATCCTTAGACCGAGTGCCTGAGTCTTATATCGCCGTGCAATGGCACCGTATTGTCCTCAGCTTTTCTTTGGAGGCCGGGATCCGTCGAAATGGATTTACGGCGTAGATGAGAGCTGTATGCGCGCCCAGCCTCCTCCGCCCGATTTTACGAGGGCCGAAGCAAATCTTTCATGAGACTATATCTAACCTTTGCTTGTCCCATCAAGCGAGACACGCGTTCCTTTATAGTTCTGAACTGCGGAAACATTCCCTTTTATTTACCGTGTAGAACGGCACAAAGGCAACTTTTCGGAATTGATCAGATCGGGCGATGAGCGGTCTCTTCATACCGCCATATACTCCTCCTAAGTCGCGGCTTATTTACTCTTCTGTTTTTCGGTGTGGAGGAGGAGAGAGAGAGAGAGAGAGAAGAGAGAGAGAGAGAGAGAGAGAAGAGAAGGAAAATCTTAAGTATGATTAGAATTAGCATCTAAATAGCTTTTACTTACGCACCGTGATAAAGCAAAAATCCCTTTATCGAACGAACCCAACGGGGAGCTTATAAAAGTGATTGCCGCAGAAAGTCATCCGCTACACTCGGCTTCTCCTTCATTTGCGCACCTCTAGTTAACCCTCTGTCTAAACTCAGAACCTCGACGCAATACGAGGAGGGCGCCCATCTCTCTCTCTCTCTCTCTCTCCCTCTCTCTCTCTCTCTCTCATCTCCTCATCTCTCTCTCTCTCTCGCTCCTCTCTCTCTCTCTCTCTCTCTCGCTCTCATCATCATCATCATCACTCTCATCTCTCTCTCTCTCCTCCTCTCTCTCTCTCTCCTCTCTCTCCGTCATTCCCTTCCGATTTCTAGTTTTTATCTCTCTCTACTAGGTGAAACCGCCATGGCTAAAGCGGGGTCCAGATCTGCCACCGGGTGGGGGGAGTCATCGATAGGTCCCCCCACCCCTTAATCGTGTTGTTTGATGACGTGATTATTGCGTGAATCTAATGCGCAACTTATCCACCAGGAAGGTACGTTCAACCCTAACCCTCACGGAGACGCTATTTCAGCTGGGTTCTGTTTGAACGCCCCTACCCCCACTGGTGTATTAAGAAGGAAACATACAGATAAAATTAGGGAAAGCTAAACTAATAATTTCGATATACATTTTGAAATTAAAGTATCAAGAAAGACACCCGGGGGGGGGGAAGGGAGGAAAGATTCAGGTTTGAAGCCCTATCGTTATTTTCTGCAGAAAACTGGGGAGTGATCATGGGCTGAAACCCGAACAGAAATGTTAAAAGACAAACAAAGAGAAATCGGCAAAGAAGAATTCTTTTAAAAAAGGGATTTTTTCTAGTTAAGCAAAGGGTCCATTTCCAGAATAAAAACTATTATGTCCGTACAGAAAGCATTTTAAAAATGACTGATAAATAATCGTGAGCAGCGGTTGCTTGACCGGAACGTGAGTAAATGAGTTCTCATCTCGTCTTTCTTTTCAGGAAAGAAAAGCTAAATCTTTTCCGTCGGCTGTGAAGTCTGGATTTGCCATATAATTATTCTCGAGGGTGGTGAATAGATGGAAACCTTTTCGACAAAAATTATGCAAGTTGTCTCCCTTTAGTCGGGTTTTTTTTCTTGATCAAGAAATTATGGCCCCTTTGTTAGTAGTAGCTGCTTTTGTTTGCTCAACGGACTGGAAGATAGAGAGAAATTTGAAATCGCAGTAAGAGAAAAGTCATATATATATTTACATCGAATTATTTATTCTGCATTAATAATAATTTTTGTGTAAATTAAAACCAAGCATTTAAGTAATTCCCAAAAATTAATTACAGTTTTTTTTAAAGATATGTAGTGTTTCCACTGATTAACCCGAAGAATGAGAGTGGGTGCTCAGTACTCACTGAACAGCTCCTCAACTTTCCTTTCTTAGTTTGATCTGCTAAGGTTCTTCTGTGGTATTATTATTATTATTATTATATTATTATTATTATTATTATTATTATTATTATTATTATTATTATTATTATTATTATTATTTATTATTCTATACATTTTATTTGTGTGTTGTTGTTTTTTTTTTAGTTTTAGCCATTTGTTTTAAGTTAAAAATCAATTTTACACTTGTTTCATTTTTTCTATTTTTAAAATCTTAAGTGACTTAGACTGTTCGAGTCCGGTTCGGAGTGATGGAACAAAGGGAAAAAACAAACAAATAAATATCGATATTTTTTTACTTGTAGATTTCTCAAGGAAGAAAAGCGAAAAGTTTGTTTGAAAGGTCAAAGCGATACTTTTTTCCGAAAGTTTTTTTTTTTAAAAATAAAATTAATTAAAATTTTGTAGTTCTAAAAATGATTAAATTCTTCTATAAATAATAACACCAACGATTAACCTTTTTACTGCCGAGAGATAAATAGGTTTACTTTTTGCTGCTGTATATTCCAGTAAAGAAAATACAGTACCCGGTCATTTTTTTAAATATTAATAATGATAATATTTTTTAAAATAAATTTCTATTAAACTAAATTATTCATTTGTTTAGGTAGTCAATTTAAAAACATTATGATCGTAACCTCTTAATTAATTCTAAAAGGTTTCGCGTCTGATAACCTCCCTTGCATTGCCGTGTCGATTTCGAGATCGGTCATAATATAACAAGGTACCACGACGGTACTGCAGTAATAATCTGTAAAAGTACGCGATTTGAAACTTTTTTCCAAGAAACTGAATAAATTTATTTACTAATGTGATCTGAACAATTCTTTATTTTATAAAATTCTATTATTATTATTATTATTATTATTATTATTATATTATTATTATTATTATTATTATTATTATTATATTATTATTTATTATTATTATATTATTATTGTTGCTTACCCACCATATCTCTTCTCTCTCCCTCCATCTCTCCTCTCATCTCCATCTCTCTCTCTCTCTCTCTCCCTCTCCCTCCCCCCTCTCCACCTCTCCCCCCGCTCTCTCTCTCTCCCCCTCTCTCACACCCCTCTCTCTCTCTCGCTCTCTCTCTCTCTCTCTCTCTGAATTTCTTCTGTTTTATTTTGGCCTTTATTGTCACTCTTTCTCGTTTCAATCTTCTTTTTTTGATTTACTTGATTAATTTTAACAAAGTATTTTAAACAGAGAATATAATGATGCTATTTATTCAATGAAAACAGAAACAAATTTAACTCTTTATCATATTTAATTTTTTCAGTTTCCTACGTAAGTGCGATCGAGGTTCGGATATCAGAAGGCAACTTAAAGCTGAGTTTTTTATGCAAAGACAATCAAACACACACCTGTAGTAACTACAGTTTATTTTATATTGATAGTCTACATTGCTGTCTAACTTAAATATAAAGTATATATCTAACTATTATAAAAGCATAAGAAGATAGCCATGTTGTTGTTTTTTAAATGAATTACCGCGCGATGGAAAATTCTGTCAAAACTGACTGTTATGTGATGATGAGTTAAACTTATTTTTAAAATTTTAAAAAAAAAGAAAGTTTATGCTATGTAAGTTTACTTTCATAGTAGTGACTTCCTCTTTAATCAGAACATTTTACCACATGATTTCGTTTTTTCCTCCGCCTTATTAACGAGTTTTTAATTATGAATGAAAAAAAAAGCTTACATTAAATAGGCTGTCGTTTATCTCTAATCAAATGGAGGTTGGTCTCTGTCTAATTAACTTTAATGAACTGCTCACAATTCTTTCCGCACGTTGTTGAGCGAGGAGAGTTTTAAACTAGAAAATCGGTTGGTAAATGTAAAATGATGGAAACTAATTTTACGTCATTCTTATTTTAAATAATTTATCTAAATTTTTTTCTGCACGTAAACGTAGATTTCTCTCTATATATAAGAATGCTCTTAAATCTACAGGACAATTAAAAAGGGTTAATGTGCAAACAAAAGCAGAGCTTACCGTGTAATATAGAAAGGATTATAAAGTATCTGACTCCGCGTAGATTCATTCAGTGGAGTTAATGATAATAGAAAGACCAGGAACAAACTATAAAGAGGTCTAAGAATGTTTCGATGATGAAAAGGCATGTCTGTGCCAATACCTTCTTTGTGTTTTTGGTTTTAGACACACCAGCTGCAGAACCAAAGGGTCAGCAAGACAAATAAATGCCATTTCGGAATCTTCTGAGTGAATACAAATTAAAATTGCTTAAGACAGGGGGGTCATGAAGTATCAGTTTCCGTAATGATCTTTGTAGAGCGCAGATGATCATAAAGGTAAAGCAAACAGCATTAGTTTACTCGAATTAAGTTTTTTTAGAAATGATTTCTTAAAGTTGGCATTAAGGAATAGAGCGATGCGGGTACTCACTTTTCAGCAGATAATTTTTTTTTTAGAAATAAGACTGAAGTTTCGTGTCAAATATGGGACAGCGGGTAGTTATAACTGCTTTATCCCCTCAGCTCAGCCATTTCGCTGAGCTTTGGCAGATTCACCTCTTATCTCCAGTCACAGCGCTGATAGAGATGCAAACAAGAAAAAAAAAAAGATACACATAGCGATGTGTACACATATAGCAGCAACATTCTGGCTTGTTGATGATAAAATCGACAAAGATACCGGAGAAGAGAACATGAAAAAATAATTGGATATTAGATTTAACAACATAAACAAATAAAAGCCCATTTAAGCGTGTAGAAGATGGGAGGGTCTTCAGCACGACTAACTAGGAAAAGATCCGTCGACTTGGAAGACTAACGGCTAATTGAAGAAAGTTAAGGGTGGAAGTTAAGGTGAACAATTTTAATTGTAACCCAGCTAACCGAAGCGAGATGTCGCGAACGGACCATGAAAGACAAAACCAGACGGAGTTTTCGTGCCACATCGTAAACTTTGGTTCGCCTCAATCTCAGACATTACCGTGTTTGAAGTTATACTGCTACATTGTGATAGTGAAAGATTATTATTATTATTATTAAATATTATTATTATTATTATTATTATTATTATTATTATTATTATTATTATTATTATTAAACTTCACCAGATTTTCGTTTCATCTCTTAACATTTACCCTAATAATAATAAAAATAATTCGAATTCTAATTTACAAAAAACATGACAACTTTTATTTTAATTATGTAAAAAATAATCTATTCCGAAAACAATTTAAAAATTGCTTTGCATTAATTTGAATAATAAATTTGATTGAATAAACTGTATTTAGAGAAGTTGTTAAACTAATTGACTCATTTACTGTTCAAATGAACTTTTTACTGAATGTATTTGGGATTAGTGTTGTATTTAAAATGTCTATCGTTAAGAATAGGTTCGCATAAAATAAAAAAAAAAGTTTTTAAAATTTGCAATGTTAGATTTTATTTAATTTTTTAAAAATATAAATACAATTATAGAATTTCCATTTTATTACATTTATAGAGAACTATATCTCTTTATTTTAGATTTGAACTTCGCATTGCTAATATATTAATTCTTTAATGAATATTTATTCAATATGTGAAAATCGCAAACTCTTTAAGCAGCCTAAATAATAATTTTAAGAAATAAAACAGTCAAGAAGACTAAATAAGTACATTGGAGCTGCTTCTGTTTGCTTTGTAATTTTTCTTTTTCTTAAATTTTAGCACATTTTTTTACTGCACATGTTTTATATGTTCTTTTGATACGCCAGACTTTCATACAAACGTGTTAGATATTCGTAGTTTCCGTGTAAAAAGAGCTCTTCTCTCGCTCTGTATGTGAATAAACCGAACTTTCTTGCTAATAGTATTTTTCCTTCTCTTTTGTTAAGCTGCCCTGAAGACGAGTATTTCCCAGGTTCTCTGCAGGACTTCCATTCGTCTCTCTCGTCCGTCTTTGCATTATTAATTAACTAATGTTTTAAACTGTATATGATTATAACTGGAAATAAAAGTAAGAAGCTATAAATTTAAAGCTGAATTAAAACTGGATACAACCATAGTTGATAAGAAGATACAATATTTTCTTAAATATTTAAACAAAACTGGTCATCTAGCCATCTTAGCGCAAACTCATTTTTCATTCTTAAATACAATTCCAGATTCAAGCCGGAGGAATGCACTCCGATATGGGGAAACACCAGCCTTACGTTTATTTAAGCGAATAAGAAATAATTATATTTATTTGTGATCTGTTCTTTCTGGCGGCTCTGGGTGATTGTTTGCCAATGTGAAGTACAAACCAGTCCACTATCTGTGCTGTTATGCAATCTCCAGATCTCAGTGAAGGATTCTTACGTCTACCAGTCGAAGGTCCATCTGCTCTGTTTCCATTGATGTCGTTATTGTCTTCCGACCCTTAGAACGAAAGTTCTAATATTAATAGAAAGAGAAGAAAGGAAACGATAAAGCGTCAGATTAAGACGTGCCATTTAAGAGTACATGGAGAAGAAAACGTATATTATGAAGGCAAACGATTGTTTCTTCCCCACCTCTCTCTCTCTCTCTCTCTCTCTCTCTCTCTCTCTCTCTCTCTCTCTCTCCTTTGAATTACTTATAACATAATAGTGATTTTCTTTTTATTTTTTGATTTATTGTTTTTGTTTTTTTTAAAGACTCTCCGTGTGTCTGGTAGGTACCGCGGGATATATGGATGTGGCACGTGGGTGAAGAGGCATCTCTATCGTAATAACAGTGTCTGGGTTGGCCTTCTCTCTTAGTCGCGATTGAATTAAAATAACAATAAAATTAAAATAAATATTGATGAATAAATACGTAAACAAAAATCATGATAAAAGTGAAGAAAAAATGATTCATTTTAGTGAAATTTTAAAACGATTTTTCAAATAAAACAACAATGATAATAGCAAATCGGTTTTGTCAGTGCTTGTCTACCAGTAAGCTATGTAATTAACCAACAGCTTAAAACAGAGAAAATCAACTTAGCATAATTAGTAGAAAATAACGAAATGAAGAAATTAAGAACGAAGATTCTCAGTACGCCAAGATTTTGAATTTCAACTCCAATAATTAAAATAATGAAATATTGTTTGCAATAATTAATGGCTATTAAAGATTACGTAGAGAAATTAAAGCCATAGAAGAAGCTTCTTTTTTAAGTCTTTTATTGCTGGGTAGTAAGGGAATGTTTGGATTCAGTAGTAGAATTGTTTTGAACGCATTATATATATATTCTTTTATTTATTTTAATTAAGAAACAGAAAAAAATCAAAGAGAGTTCGAAGAAATTCGGTTAAGCTTTGATTCAAGTATAAAATTGGCCTCTGCGGCTCGTTAGTGGTTTGGATGTCGTATGTAACACAGGAAATGTCGAAAACAGAATATTAACCAATCTAATTTCAGTTGTTGTAAAGCGGATTTATAAAACTTTCCAGATTAACAAATTATTTAAAGAAAAATTTGTGTGTGTGTGTGAGTTTGAGTGTTTTGATACTGAATATTACTCAGATTTTCAAGATTTTTTCCTAAATTTGATAATTTTATCCCCCCTGCAATTTGGATAATTCAATTATTCGAAAATAATTAAATTCTACTGTA
>JACATO010002251.1:0-34101 GCA_018389105.1 Nautilus pompilius
TGCAGACTCAGACATAGCGCATGTTCGTTGACGTATGGAAAATCCGTACAAATAAGTTTAATTGTTGACAGCAGTCGCGGTCCCATCTGGCTCCCAATTAATCCCTCCCGCCTACATCCAAAATAGCGAGGGAAGAGCCTATTTTAGCTAATATAGATGGCATGAATTAAGCGATTCCACGTGCCTGTGTCGTATATTCTCGCACATTTGGAAATAAAGGGGCAGTAATGAATCTGGCTGCGGCCTCATTTGCAGGATGTAACATGTAGCTTTAAAGATATTTAAAGCTGTTTGTTAGTAGGTATACACGCCTCTAAAAGTGAAAACTGCTTTCATCTAAGGTGTCGACATAAATTGTGAGTTGTTTTAAAAATACAAATGGCGACCACACTTATTGGTTAAACATGGATTACTTTTTCTCATAAAGAAGTAAAAAAAAGTCAAGTGTAAATTATAAAATTTAGCGTAGTGAAAATTTGATATACATTTTAAACCCATAATGAAAAAAGTAAAGAGTTAAATGTAATTAACCCGTGAAAAAATATTGTAAATAACATTAGACATATTTTGAGTTAACTTTCTAGAATGTTCTAATATATAAATCAAGAACCTTATGATTAATTGTCTAGTGTATAATTTGTAAATAATGGTCTGAGAAACGACTCGTATACAAGAAATTAATTATGGATATCCTTTATATACACGTAACATTTATTTCATGGATTTTTCTCTATGGACACATTCAAGAGAAACACCTTGCGCCACCCAGCGGCTCGTCTGCTAGTAACATTAAAGATGGCATCGAAGTCAACAACTACAGAACACTACGGAGTTTTTATTTGTCGGTGTTTTCTAAGTTCAAAGAAATGTATTAAGCAAATGCGAGGCATCTTTCTGATGAGCAGATAACATTTTTATTTTACGAATTAAAAAATCGGAACTTTATTATGTTAACTTACAAGTTATTCCTAATATTTTCAAAATGTAATTCTCTACGAATAGTTCACAAGTTCGAAAAAATTACGAACTAACTTGTCACAAGAAATTAAAGGTAAAATGTCTGACGTCAAGTTGAAGTAAATTTTGTCAGACGATGAACGGGAGTCATGAAAATCGGATCCATTTTGTTTAGAGATTTCTCAAAAACAGGGACTTGCTTGCTGTATCTGTCCAGTGTATAATCGTCTGCCTCTGTGCATATACTTTTCTCAAACTTTGAAGAGGAAAAGATAGGAAAAGTCAGAGAAGATCAGATCCATTAGAATGTGAAACTATGAAGAGCTAAAGTCCAGTAAATAAACGTCTAAAGGACACGCAGTACTTCCGGTAGACGAGTCCACGTTCCCTCTCTTACCGAGACCTTTCTCTGTGGCTGTCTGGTCAGGAAGAACGGAAGGCCGAGTGAAAGGTAAAATTTCAGAGCACAGTAACTTAAAGTTTTAATTTTTCTTTTTAAAGTTGGCAGCTAAAAATTAAATTTTTTATTTTACAAATATTATCCTTATAAATTTGAAAACATTTAGCCAGACAATTCTTTGTTTGTTTGTGTGGATAAGGTTCTAGAGATAGCAGCTGTCGTGAGATGGTAGATCTAGTAACCGCAAAGGAAGATATGACGGAAGTGAAAGTAAAGTTGATCGTAGTAACCCTAATAGATTAGGGGAGCCCTAACAGTAAAACTGAAATAAACAGTACAATTTAATACTTTATTTGGCAAATCTAAAATCAACAACAACAATAACAACTGATTATCAGGATTGTGACGACCTTGATATAAATCGGAAAATCGAAGAGGGTAACATTCCCGAAGGGAGGGATGAGCCCCATCAAAACACATTTTAAATATTAACAATTTTTGGTTTACAAAGGTAATATTAATTATTTTCATTTATTTATGACACAAATCTTATAAAAAAGTAGAAACTTTGGAGCCATTGACTAATAGATACTAAGTTCTATAAAAAAAACGTATATATCATCGGCAGGTGTGAGGCATCAATGGGTTGAAACAAAGAAGATTGGAACCCGGACATTACACGAGTTAGAATAAATAGAATAATGGAAATAACCAGATGACAGTTCTTCTGGATCTGACTAATGGTGAAGAAAAGTGAAAATAATGTGACTCAATATCGACAAAGGATCCCTTGATTTCATCCGATGATCCAGAATATCAGTGATATTTCAAAATAAAAGTTACATAAAGAAAGGTAAAAGATCCAGTTATAGAAAATTGTAAAAGTCTTTTTAAATGCTCAAAACATTTCCATAGAACAATTAGAAATGCTGGAGAAAGAGACGGCCGCCAATATTCGAAATGTAAATGTTTTTGTTAACTCAGAAAAGTAAAGAAAATGGTAGAAGTGAAGCAGTTAAAAATTTCAACTGTTTATTGAAAATTCATGATCAGGAAAAGTTGAAATTTATCGTTTTCACCTTAAAAGATGTCCTCAGTTCTGCCGTCGATGAGCGAACTGATGCAGAACAGACAGAGGATACAGTCACCATAGACACTTAATGATTACTAATAAACTTAGTGCGGCTGCAGCGACTGATGACAATATCCCCAGGCTGATGAAAGAATTGTCAGCTTATTCGTAAATCATCAACTATTTCGTTAAACGGAACATCAAGGGAGGAAAGATGGTGGTCCAAACGAACGGAAAGAGGCAAATATCTGACCTACAGCTTTAAAATGGCGACAATCTGTACCATGGGCCAGTTAGTGTGGCCTCTGTGGTGAGGCAGGAGGATTTTATTCACTTTTAATTTTAAATGGTGAGAACGAACGATGAGTTAGCAAAGTAAGTGTATGGTTTACATAAACCTGTTCCTTTAAGCTCTCGGTTTTTCAGCCAAACCGTCCACTTCTCTTCGTGCTGGACTTTCTCTCCCTCTCATCTCTCTCGTCGCGCCGGACCGAACCGAAATGTGTGACGTCACGTTGTCCTGGCAACGCGCGTTCTCTCTCTCTGTCGGTCGGGTCGCCATAGATTTCGGCGGAGGCGACGCTGCCCTGTCCCCTGGATTCGTGGAGTCTGTCTTCAGCTTCCGAGCCGAGTCGGCCGGCAGACTGTAGGGGCCAGGAAAGGGCCGGGTTTCTACCGAAATCTAGCCGGCTCCGTTCGCCACGGACAACGAAGGAGCCACGGACATGGCGGCGTTCCACTGAGCAGACGACAGGCGGCAGACGGCGGTAAGTAGCCGATCTTCTTGTTGCTGTACCGCGCTCTGCCTCCCCCGGCCCCTGGAATTATATCGGGGGCCTTCGTTTTAGACTGGGAGACAAATTTTAATATTCTAAACAGGAAAAATCGAATTATTCCTCGTCCTCCTCCATTTGCTCCTTTGTCTCCTCTCCGTCCTGCGGTCACCGGAGCGGAATTCTCTGTTGTGTTAGGATAGCAGTCGTCGTCCCTCCGTCATCCCTGCGGCCCTTTTGTGTATTTCCACGGTGAGTTTAACAGCACAGCAGCCACCTGCGACTGGAAATAGGGGCCGTGTTGGTGATGGAGCTTCTGTTACTGGGGAAAACTGATATCTGGAGACGTCCTGTGGTTCTGCGGGGACTTCTTTGGTTGGTTCTCCTCGGCCGGGGTCTCCCGTCTCCCTGCTTCTCTTCTCCCGACCCCCCTCCTCACATCTATCTATCTACCTCCACCTCTCCCTCTCCCTCTCTCACCCATCCCTCTCTCCCTCTCCACCTCTCTTTCTCTCTCTCTCTTATGTGTGGATACATGGAAAAATACTAAACATGATCCTTATTTTCCCTTGAATATCTGTCAACGAATCCCTTTCCCTGGCGCAATATCGACCGATCTGAGGGGAGATTAATGCAGTACCACCTGATTTTAGCTCGGAGTCTGATCTCCCTGATCATTTATATTGTGTACCAATTACTGGGATGGCCTGTTTCTGTACCAAGTACATTATTAATGTAATGAACCAGAACTGTGTAAAGGAAAGGAAGGTTCATTAAGCTTAAGTCCACAGTAAAATGTATTAATTGATATGTATAACGGAAATACCGGGAAATGTAAATGTGCCACAGACTTCCGGGTTGTACGTAACAGTGTAAATAGATAGAAATAGTTAGTCACGAGAATGAAATTTTCCAGCCTGTAAATAAGTACGTGTTAGTATTATTTTACATTCTACCTAAAACTAACTAAAGTAAGTAAATATTGAAAATTCGCGATTAGTGGATTATTATTACTGTTTCTTTGTTCAAATTCTCTTTCGAAGCGAATACCATTTTTATTGCCTCTTTAAACAAGTTAAAGGATAACAAACTTGTAGATTTGGTTTAGTTTAATAGATCGGATGAATACTTCGTTAATTATTCATAGATTTTGTACGTTAAAGAATAAATCTGCCTGTACCCAAGATTAACTCGTAGTAAGTTTTCTACATTTATTCCCTTTTATATAATATTTGTTCAGATTTTAAAATACATCAGTTTTGATGCCAAAAAACTTAATAAAGGAAATAAAAGCAAAAATCGATATGAATCAATTTCTAAAAAAGTCTTTTAAAAAGTCAATTCTGAACCTTTTATTAAACTAATTTATTAATATTTGCGTTTGCTTGCCGCTTAGCACAGAAAACATTTCTGTCAGAGGTAAATCTGTAACAATTTCCAAAGAGTGGGTGAGAGGGGAGGAAGAGTGATATATTAATCTATTCACTCCGTCTATCTATCGACCATCTATGGCTCATCTGCTTTGTTCACTGCTGTCGCCAAAATCGATGAGACTACGCCCCATCGTCTGGACAACTTGTCAATAACCTGATAAGTATTCATCTATTCAGGTTATGGCATGTGGTATATTTACCTCATCTTGATAAATTAATTAATCAATAATAATAATAATATAATAATAATAATAATAATAATATAATAATAATAATAATAATAAGAAAGATAATAAGAAATAAGAATAAGAAGAATAAGAAAAAGAAGAAGAAGAAGAAGGAGGAGGAGGAGGAGGAGGAGAGGAGACATTCAAAATTACTAAAAACATTTCAGTTCGCAGTAAGAAAATTAATCTAATTCCGTTAATTTGAACCTGTTATATTGGCGAAATTGTTTAGGTTTTTGTTCTTGCCTTTTCACAGATAAAATTCGTGAGATGGATTTTATTGAAACAAGAGAAATGAACATAGTCTAAGTCTGTTAAGAATTTATAAAGAGCAGAAATAGCGATAATCACAAAATTATTGTATTTTATGTCAAAGTTTAAAACTTGAAGTTTCGAATGAAGAAGATCAGAGCTGAGGGTCACAGGGGAACCTTTTCCAACTTCCGTATTAAAGGTGAAATTAGCCGATTTCTACCTAACAGATCGTTACGAAACCAAGTCTAATAAAGCGGAGTTCATGTTGTCCTTAAACCAGGAACAAGTCTTTATCTGATATTCTATTTCTCGGGTGTGGACTTGAAGAGGCTGACTTTTAATTTTTTAATTCGGTAAAAGAAATTTGACAATTCAGAGAAAATATGGAACAAAATTCCTTTTTCTATTCTATTAGAATTTTTAAAATTCAAAACTATTATACACCATGTAATTAGTTTTTGTAACTCTCTATTTCTCAGACTCGTCTTCCCAAAGCCAGTTGAATATTTTTATCAAATTGCTTTTCTAGAACCTACTTAGGCAGCAGATCTGACTTTCCTCCATGTGAAAAATAGAATATGCAGAGTTTAAATGGAATGTAAAAGTAAAAAGTAAAATAGAAATCTTTAATATTTGGATTGATCTTTTCAGCATCCAGTATTTATCGATATAGTTATTCATTTTTCTTCTCTTTTGTGGCCAGTATCTGCTTTCTCTTTTAATAGTCTGTCTACCATTCCTGACGAAATTTGCAACAGAGCTAATGTTTTTATTTTATTCATTGTTAATAATTTATAATATCATTATATAGAAACTATGGAATTTTAAAAAATTGAGCAAAATAATAGTTTTTCTAAACAAGTGTTTATATCTTTTTCAAGAACAAATAATCTATAAAATCAAGATTTAAATATTAGAATATATGTCGTTGCTGTTCTTATGAGCGATCGGATGTTACTATAGGAGAGGCTGCGCTTCCTGAATCACAGTGACTGTAAAATGCGACAAACCGATGATCTGTAGGGCACCGAACAAAAAATTATAAAATGTCCAGATGCTTATTGACTTAAAATTTTTTGCTTAGTTATCTGCCCTTGTGGGACCTTATAATATAATTTTAATTTTTCAATCACTAAGAACTTTATTTACAAGAAAATTCGTTTCATTTTGCCAATAAAAAGGAATTAACGGCTTGAACTGAAACTATAAAATCTGGACATATTACTAAAGACAATACGAGAACCGTAAAAATAATAATTTACAGTTAAGTGGCAGAGTGATACATGCGAATTAATGACTGAATGGAGACAATAGACTTTTGAATTTAAAGATTATTTCTGTTTTAATTGATCTGGACTGAACAAAAAATATTCATGAAAATACGAACACTGATGTTTAACTTTATTGGTTTTTCTTTGAGTTTGAGATTTTAATCACATAAAAATAATAATTTTTTTTCGAAGTTATTGGCTATTTCTAACAGGTCTTCCATACCTACTGAACGAAACACCGACCGTCTTATATTATCGATAGGGACCATCCATAATTCCCTCAATCCACACTGTTATTGACGCCCTTTTGTTTAAAAGGTGATCCAATTTTTACACTTTTTGTTTAGAACTATAGCTAAGTATTCACTAAGTTCTCTCTCTCTCTCTCTCAACTTTTATTTTAATTTACTTAATATTTTTTGAACTTTATTTATATTTCTTGGTTAACCATATATGAGGTATTTTTTAAAGTGACGAGTAATTAGAGATAATATCATGATATTATTATATATATATATATATATATATATTTGTTAACGAATATTAGCTTAATTGGCTTTAATCATTCCAAATTTACTCGAAGCAGCCAACCGGCTGTCACCCATACAACAAAGAGAAAGAAAGATTATCGACCACAAATCGGCTCTATACACGATACATTTCAGAAAGGTGACAGCGTGAACTTGGAGCTCAAACTACCTTACCAGGAAAATCTCAAGCTTCACTTAGATCGTCAGTTCAGGACCTTATGATGGAAACACACCAAGACGGTGTGTGCGTACTTTAGCTTTACCTGCACGGATAACCGTCAGAGGACCCCTGCAGCACAATCAACACCAGCAACCGGCCCGGTGGGGCAGGTGATAGCGGGTTAGCTCCGTAAGGGGACCGTTGCTCCTCCACCGGGTTCGATCCCAGGCTGGGGTCGGAGAAGAGTTGTCGCTGATGATCGCCATAGCGTGAAACAGCTGTACGACATCTCCTTGGTGTCCGTCGTGAGAGAGACCTCCCGGGTCCTTGGGGCCCACGGTGTCGGGGGACCGGGCCGTTTGTCGGCTCGACGAACATCTCTCAGTAACGAGAAGGACTCGACAGAGAACAGGCCACTTATCTTTACGGGATGCGATGCCATTGAAAGAACCTCGTTCGGAAGTCCAAGTTGCTCAACAACAACAACAACATCAACACCAGCAGAACATACCCGGCTTTATACTGTTTTCCGTTCTCAGGACAACGTTTGGGTGTAAACAACAACAACATGCACCAGATATTTGAGCAAATCTTTCCTTTGTCTCATCGGTGTAAAAGGAGCTGAAAACATCTGTACATCAAAATCAACTGCAAGCTTGAATAACATACAATAATAATAATTATTATTAATGGTTTTACTACATGTCGTTGACTGAAAATCAGTTAAAAACTATAAAGTATTATCACGTGTAATTCCGATGTATCTTTAACTATGTATATAAGTGGAGAGATAAACTACCAAGTTTTTCCACTGCGAAAAAGTATCGAGTAAACAGAGAGGAGGAACAAAGGGTTAATGTTGCCTAGATCCAGGACGGATCGGTCGAATAAACCAAAACTTGTCGATAAAATATAAATTTTTTTCTTTTTGTGTCACTAATAAATAATAAGTAAATAAAACTTCACATAATTACCGTATTTATGCGAATATAAGTCGCACCCGTGTATAAGACGCACCCCAAAATTTGCCCAAATTTGGTACAGATTTTTTTCAATGACAATCGAAGATTAAACCTGCAACCATCGTCTGTTTAACACATTTATTGTTGGACAAAGTAAAATATGAATAAAAATACGGACATACAACAACACATTATTTATACAAATATGAATTCAATAAAAATACCGACTATATACTTCACAATATTTGTACAACAAGCATGTCCGAAATAATATAATAAGTTAATAAAGCAGCATATAGAGCACATAAGTACTGTTCCAAAAAAATAGATGTATACAAAGCATAAAACCATTAACTGAAACCCATCAAAGTCACAGTCATCATCTGATAATCCAAATAGTCCTTCCCATTCTTCCTGTGTTAGTTTCTCGCCTGTATCCCAGCAGGTAGGAATCTCTGGTTCATCTACATCTTTGTCTTCCTCATCTTCCCACAGAAGGTCGTCTTCAGTACCATCCTTCTTGTTGCTTATACCAGTCTTCAGGAAGCTCTTAATCACCATCTCTGCTGGAATATCTTCCAAGCGCTCATTATCCATGAAGTCACCAGGGCTAACCCAGGCTTCTTGAGGTTTCCTCCAGCTGTCAGTTCCTTGTCATCTGATGATATCTATGTCATCCACTTCTGTCTCACTGTCTTTGAAAGGCTTATTCAGGACGACATCTAAGTGTTGCAGAATTGAGGTCAGCCCGCCTGGTATTACATCCTGTGATATGTGGATGGTCTTGAGTCTATCTTTGACCTTTTCTGTGAGGTTACCTCGGAACTGATCCCACACTAGCGGTTATTTCCTCTTGAGGAGTGAGCCTGGCTTTCTGTTCCAAACATGGTTCGGCCACAGACATATACCATCTTCATCCATCCAGCCCTTGGGGGTGAAAGTGGACCAGGACACCTGGTGGAAACTTCTCACTCTTGGGAATGGTCTTGCGTTTGAAGATCACCATAGGCTTGAGTTTGGTACCATCAGCCATGCAGGATAGGCCGACTGTGAACTGAGTTCTCTCATGGCCTGTTTTTCTTATCTGGATTGTTTTCTTTCCTTTACTGTCTATGGTTCTGTTGCCTGGTAGGTCGAAGAACATGAGTGTTTCATACATGTTGCCTATCTGTTTTAGATCAAAGTTGTACTTCTTTCTGAGATTGAGTATGGAGCTGTGGAAAGAAGTGATCCTCTCGCCTAGGTCTTGTGGTAGCTTCTGTGAAATCTTGTTCTCTGACGTAGGCTGAATCCATGTGTGTTCATGAACTTCTGTGTCCATCCATTAGAAGCCTTGAAGTTTGGGTCTTAACAGAACTTGGTAGCCTGTAGTCTGATGTGTAGTGTGGTAACAATGTAGCCACTGCTTCTTTGATTGGTAACCCACTCAGCCAGGTCCCTTTCCATGTCTTCATACTCGGCCTTCAACCTCTACAAGATCTTGCGGTCTTAGGTAGTTGCATCAGTTCGTCTTTCTGTTTTCTCTGAAACCTCATATCCTGATCTGCAGCTCTATCACCATTTGACTGAGCAAACTCAACAACTTTCAGTTTGAAGGAAGCATCGTAGGAACATCGTTTTCTCTTCATACTTAGAGTAGCCATCATGAATATAATAAATATTTGAAAATCCTACATAGCTGAGGTGTTATTATAAGCAGTTTCTTTAAAGGTCTCTCAGACAAATGGCCGAACGGATATTCATTTTTGTAATACAAATATCTTATTTTTATTTTTTCGCCTGACTGGAGCCACACTATCTCTAAAGGAATTAAAAATTGAATGTTCGTCGGCCAAGTGTCCGGCCAAGGGTTAAACAGTCTGGTCACTCTGTACATCAAAGGTATTTCACAGTGTGTGTATCAGTTTGCATGTTCGGATTCTTAATTAAGGCAGTGAGTAATTAGTCACAAAGGATCAAAGAACCATGAGTATACCTGTGAAAAATTGAGTATGTGACCAATTAAATTGATTCATAATAATAATAATAATAAGTAACAAAAAGACCGATCACATGTATTTAGATTGTATTATGTTATTTTATTTCGCATAAATTTCCGTATTTGTTACCGCGCGCATTATGAGGGTCATATACAGGTCAACAGGGCAAGATGGCGGATATCAGCCGCATGCGTTCCTGTCAAAAAATTATTTCTGAAACATTTTGACAGTTAAAATGAAGTAACCTTGGATAATTTGATGTCATAACCCGTTACAGTGATAATTATGGATAGAACGTTACTTAAATAGCCCTGTTTAAGGCTAGGTGGGTACATATATCAGCGCCAAAGCTAACAAATATGGCGATCGCGGATTTTCAGAAGTACCGGTGTGTCCCCGAATGGTTTCAGCTGGTCATACGACTTAGCCTCGAGCATAAGTCGCACCCCCATTTTTGGACTGATTTTCTGGTACAAAAAGTGCGACTTATATTCGAATAAATACCGTAAGCCTGGGGGAAAGTCTGTGGTCGCTAGAGATAAATAAAGCAAAAAAATACGAGGAATAACAATGTATACCACCTTCTCTGTAGTGCAGCAACAGGTACGATAGGATAATCCGCGTTACAGCTGAGCAGCCCGATCTATCTGTGCGAGCGCATGAAGGAAGTCCTTTTGGAAAATTACATTGATTGGACTCGCAGCTCTCTATACAGGAGGAAGATTAGGTCTGGTAAACAGCTGACATGAGCTTCGTCATCCATTTCTCTTTTCATGCCATCAATAATGGCGAAGAACAAATTTATCTGTGATAAAAATACTCACTAATGGTGTTTTTAAATAATTATATCTTCCTAAATTTAATAGGAAAAAAAAATAATATTTAGTGAATTGGAAATTTGATCAAACGATAGAAACAATAAAATCATGGAAAATAAATGTTTTACAATTTATTTTAAAATAAAAGTAAATTTACAACTGAAATCTAAATGCTGAATCTGTACATTGGGCAGGGCATAAGCTGAACCTTGTGAGCAAAGATGGTGTGGACAACTTTCCTGTTTTTTCACTCATTCAGCAGGTCTATGTTTTCTTCAGGCATATCATTGTACGATGGGACATTTTGACTTCTTTTTCGACTGGTAAAGACCGAAAGCAGCGTCCGTTTACTTCTGAACGGTTGTGCCCAACGCGACGGCGATCACGTCTGGATTCCTTTAACGATCTACCTCATAGGTTTCCTGATGTGACGAAAGCAGACCCTGTTATAACTCTTCGATAGGTGACCAGCCGGATGATGCTACTGCATAAAGAAACGATTTTGAGATGAATGGAACAAATATTTTTCTGTAGTTTTGTTCAGCAAAGTATTGGGTCCAGTAAATGTAATTTCAAAAATGCTTCAGTCGGATACCACCGAACATAGGAAATGTGCAGAGATTCTCAATAACAGTGTCATCGAAATGACAAAGCTGACAGACCAGTTTGGAGAAGTCATGAGGGAAGCTTCTTAACCGCCATTGCAATGGGCGACGGAAACCATGTGGTTCAAAGCGAAACGAGTTCCAAGAATTCAGAGACATTCTGATGAACTGGCAAAAAAGAAATGATGTAGGGTTGTTTTTATCAGAAAGGAAATTTTCAAGTTCATGTATTTTATGCAGTGGTGGACATTGTTATTTTGCAACTGAAAATGCGGTTTGAAGGAATGAATTCGGTTGCGAAGACATTTGGCTCTGTTTTTTCCCTCGTACCTGAGATCTCTGCCAGATCAGGAACTTTCTTCCTCTTCAAAAACGCTTGCATCAAATTACTGCAGGGACTTTTCCGGAAGCCTACCCCATCGACTCGATTCCGTCCGTACTCGCTTGGAGGAGCAGTTAAAATCCCCGAGAATTGATTACGTGTGTCGTTATAGAATTGGCAGAGTAGATTCCTGGATTCCATCACCCTCTCTACAATATTCCTCATTGTACCTGGGACGGTACGAGCTACATTTACCAAACTTAAGCGGCTCAAGAACTACCTGCGATCGATCACTGGTCTCTCAACAACAATCTCCTGGCCTCGCCATATTTTCCGCAGTGAAGGGAAAAGCAAAACTGATCAACATTGCGAAAGTTATCGATTGATTTTCAACCAAAAGAGTTAGCAACTTGTACAGCTGCTGATCTACCAGTGTGGTTCAGGCTCTACCTCTTGGTTGTGATTTAGTGGTTGATTGTTCGTTATATTATGTCGAACATCGTCTGTTTTTCCGTATTAAAGCTGACAATTTTAAGCCAATAATTGTAATTCAGCTCCACGAAGGGCACCAGTCATTTGTCGCCATCCCCCCTGGCTCTCGTTAGGTTGTCACACCCATGATTTTGGGTAAAGAGCAGAGCTCGTTCGTTGTCTCGTTCGTCCGTCTGAGCGACAGACATCGTGCGATATTTTATGGAATAAACAGCAGCAAGGAGCCGACCGACGACCTCCTCTCTCTCTCTCTCTGTCTTTGTCACATGGTTTTATGAATGAAGTATCACTTTTTCGTCGCTCACAGCTCACTCAATATTCGTCTATTTTCCCCACGTATTTCCCTTTTTATTTCTTCGTACAATAGAATCTGTATATTCGGCCCCTCGGCAGGTAGGACGAGCCCTGGATCCATCCCCGTAACAGGACCCTGCTAGTGGTTTACTGTCCGCATGTCGCAGCTGGGGAGGGGACGATTCGAATATCAAACTACACGTAAAATGGCAGAAGGCAGCGGCAGCTTATTTATGAAACAACATAAGAGAAACGGTCTGCGTTCGGACCGCGGTCACACGGGGGGGGGGGTAGAAACGTGACACCAGCAGTCCTCCGTATGCAAATTAGCCATCAGTTTCAGGTTTGGGGATCAGATGTTAAAGGGTCTAAATCATAAAATACCGCGAGTGTGGAGAAAGGACTCAACGACAACGGTCCGACATATCGATCTTGGTCGTTCACAGAACTCCAATCGTTTGTCTTGGATGGAACCGCAGAGTATTTTTATTGGCCGATAGTTTTAACTCAATAAAAGATTAATAAAACTAACAGGAAAACAACATGACTTCATAACCTTCCGTCTGTGAATCCACCAACAGGAACCGGCTACAGTGAGACACTGATGAAACAGGGGCGGTCTTTCCACCTGTCTCTCTGTCTCTCCACCTGTCTTCCTGCCTCTACCTGTAGCTCTCTTCTATCCAGATAAACTGTATGTCAGGTTTCGTTCTATTCTATTTATTTGTCTAATATTTTTAACATAGTGGAGTATATATTTTTATTATTATTACAACTAAGGTAAATCAGAAGACAAGAATTCTGTTGTTTTAATTAAATTTTCATGCATTGAACCAGCCCTAGTTTAAATATTTTTAAACGTAACGTTGGTCATAATAATATTTGTAATACAAATCTCTAACTCTCAAAAGCTGGGTAAATACTTTTATCCAAAACGAAATAGAATGTAATTTGGTTTTAAAGGGAAGGACTGAGTTATCTCCCCCGATCTTAACCCGGCATAAATCAGAGATCATTCGGAGATTATCTTGATACAGTCTTCGTCATGTTTTCCAAATTCACAGACTCATTTCTCTGCTTCCTACAAACATCAGCAGCAGCTCCGTTCTGGACTGTTTGGTCATCAGGTAGAAGAAAAGATTAGCTGACGTGTTTACGTACAGTAACAAGGCGCCATCGCGCTGTAACAGGTGAGATATAGCTACAGATCTGCCTTGAAGAAAAATATTGTGACCAATCATCAGACTGTATTCGGCGATGTTGTGATAATAGAGACCATATCGAGAACAAAGATCAACTGCAGATTCCTGCAGTCCATAGTCTGAGATCTACTAACAGCCGAACAAACGTACATTTTCTCCACGGACACCCAGCTTAAACGAAATGGCGATGTTACCTGTAATTAGATTACAGGGGAAGAAGTTATCGATTCCCTGTGATACTCGCGAAAAAAACTACCCTGACCAACATCCAGGATTTTACAATTAAAAAGCGACACAGTTGAACAGATGTAATTTAAATTATATTTTCTCCGAAAGCCGATCAAAACGTGAAAATTGATTTAAAAATTATAAACCACAGAACGAAGATAACCAGGAAGGAGCGCAACCTGTACGACTCCTAGGTCCAGGTATCCAGCGGTCTGAACACAGACCGAAGTTTCTCCAGAGTGATGACGATTAGGATCCACGGAGATAAGGTTGCAGTAGAGTACAACATCCACAAGTAGAGTTTACACACAACAGGACTGTATTTGGACATATTTATCTGGTAGAGATACCACAACCATCTTCTCCAGAGCTCACGCACAGGTAGAGAAGATCGCTAACAACGAGCGAGATGAGCTGAGGGCCCAGACCGGTCTGTCTCAGAGATTTCCTGCTGTACACCGATATTGACAGAATGTTTCCGATCGTCTCCAGGGAAACTATCACAGGACAACAGTATTTCCAGATGAGAAAAATGTTTCTCCTTATCTCTGTCAAATCCGTTCGGTTGTTTCTATACTAAGAATAAAAGTAGACAGTGAGTGGGAGATAAAAGAGTTACCTCCCATCACTTTATTTCCCAATTGACATGGACAAATATCTTTTGTGTTGGTAAAAAGCAACAAATTTCTCACTGTATGAAAATAAACAAGAAATAATCAAAAAATAGATTTAACACAAAAGTAAAGTTTAAAGTTTTAAAAAAATAAGTTGTATTTTTGACGGATCAGCAACGATTTTATTATTGTAATTTCTCGTCAATGCGGGAAGAGTGGAAATGATGGAGAGGTCCAATGAGAAGCTGATTTCTTTGTCAAAGGTCCAGTTTTTCAGGGATCAGCAGAGTCGCTCACCTCTGTCACCTGCCGGACCGTTAACTGTCCCAGGCCGGTTTTCGTTAATTACCTGACAACCGTAGGACACCTTTGGTGGACTGGCCCACAGTGTTACAATTACACCTGAGAGAGTTTCATAAAATAGAGAAAAAGAATAATTCTTCTTAAAGCAAAAACAGTGAGATGATATTTAGTCAACGTGAGAAATATAGAAAAGAGACGTTAGATATCGATGGATAATACAGAGATTCTAACAAAAGTATCTTGATAAGAAATTAAAGGATAATCTATCGAGAGAAATCTTATTGATGCGTCCGTCATTCGATACTAAATAAAACTAACTAAAGAAAAACAAAATCTGTTAATATTTCGCAAGTTAATTTCAAAAATTGTCAACTTTCTTGGTGACAGCAGAGAGAAAAGTTTCCAGGAAATCTTCAAGATGACATGTACTGTACAGAATAGGAAGTAAAAACGTCATTAATAAAATCGTTTATGTTCGTAACAAATTCAAAATTTAAGATGATTGGACACAACCAACATATTTTAATATTTATTAATTTATTTTCCAATTGTGATAAACCTCACGATTATATATAAATTAAGGACAGGATTAATAACTGGTCGATTGCAATCTTCGAGCGGCCATCTTCTGTTAGGAAGGGAGACCACTCATATTATATATTCTGTTTGGTGATCGCAACATTAAGTTTTTTCCCGGCGAATCCAGAAATAATTAATTGATTCTTTGATTTAATGTATAAAGATGTGTGTGTGTGTGTGTGTGTGTGTGTGTGTAAAGAAGTGGAAAGATGACAATTTTTGGTTTACACTTTCAATAAAATCAAATGTACATTCTCTTGGTATAATTGATAATCATAGGTTTCGGTCAGCATATAACAGCTCCTACATCCATCGGTGTTGCGGAAACAGAAGAAGAAAACAAGAGAGAAGTCTGTAACTGCGACTACGGAAATTTAAATTTATTTTATTTTTGGAAAAATACAGCATCGTACAACAGAAAACAGTCGGCTGTTTTTCCTGACTTTCCCTTTCAAGTTCAACTGATTCCTTTTTTTTTTTTTTGCTGGAAGATGGAGAACTAGAGACACAAATAGATAAACAGGTAACAATACGCTAGGTAAAGGGATATGCTGCACCCAGGAGCTTAAACTGTCGGCTTACAGCTTTACAGCGGTGTTTGATCCCAGCCCATGGTTTTTGGCAGTCGTTAAACATTCAGACAGTTACTTCCGTTTTGCTGCATTAAGACGATGGCCTAACCTTATACGACCTAGAAGAACCCAGTCTGTCACAAGAAATACGTACAAAGGAAAAGCAGCATTGTACACTGTCCACTGATACCCTCAGTGGCATCTTCACCATCTGCTGCAAAGATACAAAATATTTCTTCCATTGATTCCATATTAAATAAAATTGTCGAAAATTGATCCGCTAGAGGCGCTGTTGGTATCCTCATTATACATGGCACACTCATCATGTACACAAAGAAATGATTAAATAGTGGGATTACGGCCGTCAATATCCATTAGGATTTAAATTATTTTTCGAATAACAAGTTTTACTGTTTCACTTTATTTGTAATAATTATAAAAAATATTTACTACATTGTGTAAGAATATATTAGACAAATAAATAGAAAGAAACGAAACCAGACTTATACAGTTTATCTTGAAAGTAGAGATTTAAAGAGGCAAACAGGTGAACGGAGAGGAAAACAGGTGGATGGACAGAGAGACGGGTAAACAGAGAGGGAAACAGGTGGATGGACAGAGAGACAGGTGCACAGACCGACCCTGATTCATCAGTGGCACAGTGTACCTGGATCCTGTTTGTTAATTAATAGACAGAAGATTATGAATTAACGTTATTTTTCCTGTCAGATTTATTAACTTCTATTCTGTTTAAACTATCCGCCAATAAAAACACTGCCGTTATATCCAAGAGAAGAGATTGGATTTCTGTGAAATAAATATGGAGAACGACAAAAGTCTATATCGGACCATTGTCAGTAACCCTGTAATCACCGTCTGCCGGATCCCTTCTCTACACTTCCGGTCTAATGGCTGTTTGAAAGTGAACGAGACCCCAGTGTCAGCCATTTGACGGTGTAGCTGATCTTAACGTCTCCAGCTCAGACAAGCGGACAGACCAACCAGTAACAAGGACGTGTTAGGATGTGATTCCAGGGCTCGTCCTACCTAATGAGGGCAGATGAACAAATTTATTGTATCAAGAAATAGAAAGGAAAACAACTGGGAAAAATAGACAAATATTGAGGCTGCGAGAGACAACAACATCATACGTCATTCAGAAGGCTGTGAAACAAAACTTACTGATGTGTCAGCGTAATGAGAGAGATACAGAGAGAGAGAGTTGGAGAAATAAAGAGGAAGAGAAGGAGAGAGACATAGGTAGAAGGAGAAAGAGATATAGAGAAAAGATGAGGAATGGAAGATATAGGGATAGTGACAGTTGAGAGTGATAGTGAGGTAGAGAGGAAGAGGAGGAGAGAGAGATGATGATGATGTCACTGTGACGCTGTATTATGTCTGAACTATTTACGGTACAGAGCACCTGTTTAAATATCTTCGATTACTGATTGTTTTAGTGCCCATGTCGGCCATCTACAGGTAGGCCTATCCTATAGGTATTTCTAAGACAAAACATTGCTATTAGGCTTTACATTAAATAATCTGATTTATTTATCTCCCGTATTATCGTCACTAGTGACAATAATATCTGGACAGCTGGTTGCCGAAAAGTGACTGGCTCGAGCTGACGAAAAGAAAACGGAATATGCAGACAATTTTAGAACTGCCATATTATTCGAGCACCTAGTCTCAATAGTATGATAACCGGTGTACAATAACCACGCCCACGTCGTTATACCTTAAGGTATCTGTTAAGATGTCTGAAAGTCCATGATAAACGAAAATAGGAGGCCCGTACAGACATGGCGAGGTATATCTATGACAGCCATTATTCGATGTTTATCCCGCTATGTAATAATTGGCTTAAATATTTTCATGACGACAGATTCCTGTCTGAACTATCCGCGTATCGTTTTCTTTTAATTTATATCTACGTATTTAACAATGTAGAAAAAGTTAATATGTTATAATGTATTTTCTGTCTGTTCGTCTATATGCATGTTGTTGTTTCCTACTGGTTGACATTAATCATTTTAAACAGAGATTTTCAAATAAAAATAATGTATAGCCTTGTTGTGTAGGACTTTTTCTGATCTGTAGATAAAACCACTTTTTAAATTGAATTTACAAAATCAGAATATGCACAAAGTGGACTTATCAATCCGAAAAATTCTTTATTACATTCTCTGTATTACTATGCTCCACATATTTACAAACAGTACATATCATATGATACAATTCTTCTGCGAAATGTAGTCGATAGATAAAAATTCTGCGAGTATTTGGAAAATATCTATGCGTCTGCATGTTTACTGACTATTTTATTTCCTCGTTAATATGTCACCATCTTAATAAACATTCTGAATATAATATGGATAATAACCTGAGTTTTAATTTTAAAGTTGAAAGAACACTGTCAAAATAATGACATTCTGCGGACAAATGGAGACAACCAATATCGCAGTGGGCAGTTTGCTCTGTAAGGAAGGGATTTAAGATTTAATCCAACTATAAGACTCCGACCGTTACAATGGAAGTACAAAGAAAATGGATATTCTAGTATTGGAAAAGTTAACTTCGCTTATTCTCTCTGGTAAAACCTCGGCTGAATTGCGCTAACATTGATATTTGGATCAAATTTTTACCTGCACATCATCAGCTTGATGAGCTATCGAAGTCATTAATGGGATCAGCGCCAGTAATCGCTTATCATTATCAAGACAATCAATGCTAATGTCATCTTCTACGAATCGATGCAGGCTAATAAAGCTACAAAAGGTTCTCATTGTAAAACAAATTATACAAAGGATGTCGTTTAGAGGTTGCTTAGCAACATCGCTTGATCAGAAATGAATAGGAAAATAAATAAGTAGCTAGAAAAGAATTAGATTCTGTCAGTTTTGTTCGTGGCAGCAGACAACTGACACAACAGGTTCAAGACGTTCAAGCCATCTTTCTGATCGACTGCCCGCCCACTTGAGCTTGAAGGATTTCAAAGACGGTCAGTTTTTAATAAGGTAAGAACAAACTCCTAGAATTAACAATTCTCAAACTCTACTGTGCAGCTCTGGCTGACTGAAGAGAAAAGACATCTGAACCTTTGCAGGGAAATTTGCTGAAAAATTTTGATTGTACAAATAAGTCGATCTGGACAGTAACGAATTAATTTCGGAGTTTTAAAGCATTTCTTCTAAACTTTCGAACCTATCACGCACGATTTTCATCTGTAGAATTGCAAAATGGTGATTAGAGTTTTGTATCCATTGTACACAAGCGGTAAAATTCGGTCTTTTGCTGATTGGTTGGATGTTAGAGACCAGAAGTGATTGGTTTTCTTCTGTCTCAAACTACCACACGGGCAGCGCCAGGCTGTTGAAGAAAATTTCCCATCACAGCAGATCATGAAATTTATCGATAATTTCATTGACTGATTTCTTTACGAAACGTTTCGCAATAGTATCATAGTAGCCTTTCTACCTGCACTATATCCGATAGTAGGCGCTGGCTGTGGTTTGTTGGTGTACTGACAGATGAGAAGAGATGTACGGTTGTAGCTGTAACCACATTTCACATCACCTGATCCATGGATTTCCTTTGTCTGAGATTTGAAGGAAGCTCCGTCTTCATCTTCTCTGGTAAAATGGACACAGATTAAGGTCACAGTTTTGAGAGTAAATACGTCTTTCCGACGGTTTCACCGTAAGTTCGTTTACTGGTTACAAGAAAATTTTGTTCCTCATGAAATAAAATACATTTACCATTCCACGGTATCTGTTAGTGAATGATAACAAGTCTGAGAAATACGGGATACAGAGTCTGAACAATTTACAGGAGAGAGAGGAATCGTTTGTCAAAATATTAGATAACTAACCGAGTCTATTATTAATGGTTCATTCTAAAATAAGACTAAAACCCAAAACGATGACTTACCGAGCAAACAAAAAGATATTCATCTTTCACTGCCAGCCCACATTCTATATTTGTGCCATTAAATTTTCCTTTCATCTTTATTATTGAGCCGACGGAAACCATAACGGTTCTTGTCTACTGAGCTGATGAAGAGATGATTGTTCTGATTCATCATTCGATAAACCTTTCTGCCTGGAATCTCTCGCTGACAGTTTTACATCACAATAGAGAACGCCATAAATGCAATTTGTTCATGTTTATAATGAATATAAAATTTACAATTAATAAATTATAGTGAGTTGACTAATAAAGGATTTAGTGGGTTTTTCTATTCTATTTTCTCAAAGAAAACGTGATTTTGCACAAAAACAACAGTATAGATCCTGCTGTTATCCCATATTTGATAATTTAAAGAATACTAGTTAACTATTTCTCAAAAAACCGATTCTGTCGTCAGTAGACGTAATCTGAATTCAGAAAACGTTTTGATTTAAAATAAGCTATTTGAAGCTTATTATGCACCTATATTGTGTCGATGTTCATGTTGATGAGGGCATCTGAAACAAGCTTGTATCTGCAGCTAATTGATAACTAACCATGCATACTTCTCTCAATACAACAATAAATATGTAGTAAATACAAACGCATTTGTGTTAGTAACTAACCCCGTACACTGAAGAAACATCTAATCTTATTTATGTGTTTAGACATTCAGCTGGTGACGCCGAGTTGACTTGAGGCTGCAACAACACGTCCAAGTGTTTAAAATACGAAAGAAACTTGTATGCTGAGAACACCGGGTTATAGTTGTCAGAGGCATTAAATTGATCTACAAAATGCTAGGTGTTTTAAAAGTGTCGCATAAAATTAGGGGAAGACAGAGTCCAGAGAGAAGAGAGAGATTAGAGAGATAAAGAAAGAAGGCGGAGGGAGAGGGAAGACCGAGAGAGAGAGAGAGAGAGAGAGAGATAGATCGATAGAGAGACAGGAAACGTGATGGGAGAGAATGAGAAGGCGATCTCTCTTTTCTCTCTTTTTTCTTGTATTAAATCTTCGTCACTCTCCATCTTTTTCTCTACGCTTTTTCTCTTCCTCTCTCCATCTCTCTACCATCCTCTACATCTCTCATTCTTTCTCGATATCTTTCTCTTCTCGCTCTCTCTGTTTCATTCACTCTCTATCTCTTTCCATCTTTCTCTCTTCATCTCTCTAAATCACTTTCTTTATCTCTCTCGATTTGTCTTAATCTCGCACAGTATCTCTTTCTGTCAGTCTGTCTTTCTATCTAAATCTCCCTTTTTCTCTCTCTGCCTATGTCTGTTCCTCTCCCACTCTCCACCACCTTCCCTCTTTGTGCCTCTCCTCTTTCCTTCTGTCTTTCTCCACTATCTATCTCTTCCTCTCCTTCTATCTTTTCTTAGCTGTCCCTCTCTCTCCATCTTCCACTATCTCTCACAACCCTTTTCTCTTCATTTACCTCTCTCCCTCTCTGTTTTCATCTCACTTTCTGTCGATCTCCATCTCTCTCCATTCTTAGTTTCCATCACACCGTCACGATCTTCTTTTCTCTCTCACTGTCTCTTCCTCTTTTTCTTTCCTTCGGTGTCTATCCAACCACTGTCACCCAGGAGTGGAGGTAGACACGTGAAAACCAACAGTGCGCTGTATGTAAATTAACCATCAGCTTCATGTTGGAGGATCAGATTTTAAAGGATCGAAACTCTAAAATAAACACTAACTAACTTTACTCTACCATAGACTGTGAGAAAGCTCTATGGATGGATTTCTGATTGAGCTGCAAACATTAAGGTCAGCTACACCGTTATATGATACAAACTGCGGTCTCGTCTACTTTCATACGGATTTCGGAGACGAAGTTTGTAGGGTCGCCAACAGTGGTCCGATATATCGATCTTTGTCTTACTTATTCCTACTTCGTTCACAGGATTCCAGTTGTTTGTCTTGGATGGAACCGCAGAGTATTTTTATGGGCGAATAGTTTTTACTGAATAAAAATTAATAAATCTGACAGAAAAAAAACAACAGGAATTCATAATCTTCCGTCTGTGAATAAACATACAACACCTAGTTACACTGTGCCACTGATGAACTGGGTCGGTCTGTTCACCTGACTCCCTGTCTAATTACCTGTCTCTCTGTTTATTCGCCTGTCACACTATCTATTCACCTGACTGCCTGTCTAATCACCTGTCTCTCTGTTTATTCGCCTGTCACACTATCTATTCACCTGTCTGTCTGTGTATTCACCTGTCTCGCTGTCGAGCAAATACATTTTATAAATAAGTCGAGGTTTACGTCATAATGTCGGATAAAGGGAAGTAACTGTGTCAAAATTTAACAACAACCACAACCAAGGGCTGGGACCATGCACCGCAGGAAAGCTGTAAGATGACAGTTTAAGGTCCTGGGTGCAGCATATCCCCTTAGCGACCTTATTTTTAATTGTTTATCTGTTTGGCTCTAGTCCTCCATCCTCCAGATGGAAGCTCAAGGAAAAAGGAATCAGTTGAAGTTGATAAATCACGAAAAACAGCCAACTGGTTTACTATGTACGATCGACAGAGGTGAGCGACTCTGCTAATCCCGGAAGTGACTACTGGACCTTTTACACACAAATCAGCTTCTCATTGGGCGTCGACGTCTACTCTACCAGGTAAATCAAATCTACTTTTACCGCACTGATGAGAAATTACAATAATGAAATCGTTGCTATTTAGTCAAAAGTATGTTTTTTCCTTTCCTTAATCTGTTTTATACCAATTTGGAAAATATTTTCATACAGTGAGGAAGTTGTTGATTTATACCAAAGGAAAGATTATTTTCCATACAAATGAATCGATTAGTGACATGAAATGGGAGGTAACTCTTGTCCACCACCTCCTCTCACTGTCTGTTCTTCACAGATTAGAAACGAGCGACACAGATTCTGATGTTTGGAAGGTCGTCATTTATCAGAAAAGTCCCCTAATTTTTAAACGATTCCGGTCCAGTTTCAGTCAGGTAATAACAATTAAACCGTCTCGCTCTGTGAACGGACTTCCTCTCCCGTAGTCTCTCACACAGAACAAAAGAGATCCAGATCTTCGTATAATCGTTTCTCATATTTATTACCGGACAAAAGATTCAGTAATTTCACGTTGTACTCATCCACTTTCCTGGTGACAAGTGGACAGGTACCACAGTCCACAGATTCTTGTAGCATCAACAGTAGAAGCCCAAGAGGTCTCGGGATGTTCTAACAGAGCTGCTAACCTCCTAAATGATACTATAACAAAAAAGATGTTTACGGCTTTCAACGATGTCTGCCAACAAGATAACCCTTCCCCCACCATATGCGAGGCCTTCGAGTCTCTCTATTACAGTACATCCACTTTCCTTCTACTTAATCAATTTCACATCTTTATTCCTTCTTCTAATCTTCCTTTTTAATTAAACATTTTCTACCAAAGAGTAAACAGAAATAAAATTACATTACAACATTTATTTCTTTTTTTTCATTGGGTTAAATAAGTTAATTTAGATGATGATATTTGGCTACAAATTAATATTTACTTTCCTTGTTCAATCAGCCATTGATTTACATAATCTAACAGTTGACCGAATAGAACTCTCTGCTGTATAGCGACAATAACTAAGATAATTATTGATTCGTGAACATTGGATTGGTTTGGCTTTGATAAATAAAGTAGAAGGAATAATATATTTGTTTGACCCCTTTGTCAATCACTTTACGCCTGTCCCTAGACTAATACCCTACCTCCCCAATAACTTGTCGCTCATATTTCAGGTCAAGTCGAACAGATCGATGAAGAGGGGTCGGTCACTGTGTGAGACAGACGGCGGATACTGAGATCAGTGGAGCTTTTACACGGGCGAGACGAAAGAGACCTGCTGGGGACATGAGGAATTTTTGAAAAAAAAAAAAAAAAATGGAAATTGGAAGAATGAAAATAACCCGAGGTCTGCAGATATTTCCATTTTAGTGCTGAAATATTATTTGAAGCTAAACAGAAAACAACAAGAAAAGACGGTAACCAAAGTCACAATAACAGTCGTGGATATCAGAACACGTGTAAACATCTACCTTCAGGCTGCCATCCGTATTCCGTTCTCCTGTTGTGTTTACAAGAGACGTTTGGACGATCAGATCACCTGGAGAAAGAAGTAACAGGTAACGAATATTCCACTGGTCAGCGCCGTTATAAACCTTTAATATGCATGTAATGGAGAAACTGGTAAAGGGATACGTGAAACAGTTCTGATGATCCGTTGATTGAAGACTGGAAGATCGACCGTAAACATGACTGGATTTCGAATGGAAATTAAGCATGGCCATACTTTAGGCTGATGTTTAATGACTGTTTATATTTGTGTGATCGAAGGACAAAAAACTCAGGTGTCAAACAGGTATGAAAAGATCGTGGCCAAGCCGCTATAAACCTGCTACAACGTCTGACATCCTTCTGCATTACTCTCGTTACCTGAAAAGAGCTGATGTTTTTAGATCCAGACAAAGAAATCTACACACCGTGTGTGATATCTACAGCAGACACGTGACAACTGTTAGCGGTCGAAGATCCTTCTGTCCGTTTATTTTCAGTGTCTACTTTCACTATCTTCGTCGACCCTTGAATTAACGAGTTAAACAAACCAATTATCCCAGATTATGTGACTTGGGTTATACCTCATAAGGGTAATGAAACTTACAGAGAGGTACTTTGTTCTTTATTACACAACTTCAATCGCCATAAAATTCTGGAGAATGCGGTTGTACTACAAATATATACAGGGTTAGAAATAATTATTTTTTATAATAAGGAAAAACTGAGTATAACACAAATAATGCGCGATGAAATCGCTTCTCATCTGTAAAGATGAATTTCTCCACAGCACAGTTACGTGCAGACATTGTACGCTGTGACTGGTTTATATGCCCGTAGTCAGAAAGTGCCTCACCTACTGGACTATGAAAACATGGGCAGTGATATTAATGTAGCGTGGTGAATACACTAAGAAAATATCACCTGCCATCAATGTCATGACTGACTAGTGAAAGCTACTGCTTGTGTCAGATTGCAGCCCGACTTCATCTTACAGAAGGAGCCGTATGCAAGACTCAGATAAGGATACACGAAACTGGTACTGATGAAAATAGTCGCGGTGGAGGTAGAAGGTCCAAATTGACCTAAAAGGATGTTAAGTAACGTGGGATATATTCCCTACCTGATGGACAAGTCGCCAGTAAAGATCTGGCGAATAGAATAACGTAGCTACAAGTGCGGGTGTTCACGTTACTTCAAGACCGGTAAGGCTCACCTAGCTGAAGCAATCGAGTATCAAAGCCGAAACGGGGAGTAGACGGACAGACGGACAGATGCTGAGGCGGTGAGACTTTTACGACCCGATGACGCTGAGCTCCATTACCATTCAGCCATTTATCATTTACGGACGTTTTCTTTTTTGCTCACACGTATTTAATGACAAAGTAATAATTGGAGTCAACAATACTTTTTAAAGGAATTTAATGATGCAGTTACTTGAAAATGTTCATCCGATCGCTCATAAGAACAGCAACGACATATATTCTAATATTTAAATCTTGATTTTATAGATTATTTGTTCTTGAAAAAGATATAAACACTCGTTTAAAAAGCTATTTTTGCTCAAATTTTTAAAAATTCCATAGTTTCTATATATAATATTATAAATTATTAATAATGATTAAAATAAAACATTAGCTCTGGTGCAAATTTCGTCAGGAATGGTAGACGGACTATTAAAAGAGAAAGTAGATACTGGCCACAAAAGAGAAGAAAAATGAATAACTATATCGATAAATACTGGATGCTAAAAAGATCCATCCAAATATTAAAGATTTCTATTTTACTTTTTACTTTTACATTCCATTTAAACTCTGCATATTCTATTTTTCACATGTAGGGGAAAGTCAGATCTGCTGCCTAAGTAGGTTCTAGAAAAGCAATTTGATAAAATATTCAACTGGCTTTGGGAAGACGAGTCTGAGAAATAGAGAGTTACAAAAACTAATTACATGGTGTATAAATAGTTTTGAATTTTAAAATTCTAATAGAATATAAAAACGGAATTTTTGTTCCATATTTTCTCAGAATTGTCAAATTTCTTTTACCGAATTAAAAAATTAAAAGTCAGCCTCTTCAAGTCCACACCCGAGAAATAGAATATCAGATAAAAGACTTGTTCCTGATTTAAGGACAACATGAACTCCGCTTTATTAGACTTGGTTTCGTAACGATCTGTTAGGTAGAAATCGGCTAATTTCACCTTTAATACGGAAGTTGGAAAGGTTCCCCTGTGACCCTCAGCTCTGATCTTCCTCATTCGAATCTTCAAGTTTTAAACTTTGACATAAAATACAATGATTTTGTGATTATCGCTATTTCTTCTCTTTATAAATTCTTAACAGACTTAGACTATGTTCATTTCTCTTGTTTCAATAAAATCCATCTCACGAATTTTATCTGTGAAAAGACAAGAACAAAAACCTAAATAATTTCGCCAAAATAACAGGTTCAAATTAACGGAATTAGATTAATTTTCTTACTGCGAACTGAAATGTTTTTAGTAATTTTGAATATCTCCTCCTCCTCCTCCTCCTCCTCCTTCTTCTTCTTCTTATTATATTATTATTATTATTATTATTATTATTATTATTATTATTATTATTATATATTATTATTATTATTATTATTATTATTATTATTAGGATTATTAATTTATAACAAAATGAGGTAACATACCACATGCCATAACCTGAAGTAGATGAATACTTATCAGGTTATTGCAAGTGACAAGTTGTCAGACGAGGGGCGTAGTCTCATCGATTTTGGCGACAGCAGTGAACAAAGCAGATGAGCCATAGATGGTCGATAGATAGACGGAGTGAATAGATTAATATATCACTCTTCCTCCCCCTCACCCACTCTTTGGAAATTGTTACAGATTTACCTCTGACAGAAATGTTTTCTGTGCTAAGCGGCAAGCAAACGCAAATATTAATAAATTAGTTTAATAAAAGGTTCAGAATTGACTTTTTAAAAGACTTTTTTAGAAATTGATTCATATCGATTTTTGCTTTTATTTTCTTTATTAAGTTTTTTGGCATCAAAACTGATGTATTTTAAAATCTGAACAAATATAATATAAAAGGGAATAAATGTAGAAAACTTACTACGAGTTAATCTTCGGTACCAGGCAGATATGCACTTATGGCATGTTTATTCTTTAACGTACAAAATCTATGAATAATTAACGAAGTATTCATCCGATCTATTAAACTAAACCAAATCTACAAGTTTGTTATCCTTTAACTTGTTTAAAGAGGCAATAAAATGGTATTCGCTTCGAAAGAGAATTTGAACAAAGAAACAGTAATAATAATAATCCACTAATCGCGAATTTTCAATATTTACTTACTTTAGTTAGTTTTAGGTAGAATGTAAAATAACTAACACGTACTTATTTACAGGCTGGAAAATTTCATTCTCGTGACTAACTATTTCTATCTATTTACACTGTTACGTACAACCCGGAAGTCTGTGGCACATTTACATTTTCCGGTATTTCCGTTATACATATCAATTAATACATTTTACTGTGGACTTAAGCTTAATGAACCTTCCTTTCCTTTACACAGTTCTGGTTCATTACATTAATAATGTACTTGGTACAGAAAACAGGCCATCCCAGTAATTGGTACACAATATAAATGATCAGGGAGATCAGACTCCGAGCTAAAATCAGGTGGTACTGCATTAATCTCCCCTCAGATCGGTCGATATTGCGCCAGGGAAAGGGATTCGTTGACAGATATTCAAGGGAAAATAAGGATCATGTTTAATAATTTTCCATGTATCCACACATAAGAGAGAGAGAGAGAGAGAGGGGGAGACCCCGGCCGAGGAGAACCAACCAAAGAAGTCCCCGCAGAACCACAGGACGTCTCCAGATATCAGTTTTCCCCAGTAACAGAAGCTCCATCATCCACACGGCCCCTATTTCCAGTCGCAGGTGGCAGCTGGTGCTGCAGAGGCCACACTAACTGGCCCATGGTACAGATTGTCGCCATTTTAAAGCTGTAGGTCAGATATTTGCCTCTTTCCGTTCGTTTGGACCACCATCTTTCCTCCCTTGATGTTCCGTTTAACGAAATAGTTGATGATTTACGAATAAGTTGACAATTCTTACATCAGCCTGGGGATATTGTCATCAGTCGCTGCAGCCGTACTAAGTTTATTAGTAATCATTAAGTGTCTATGGTGACTGTATCCTCTGTCTGTTCTGCATCAGTTCGCTCATCGACGGCAGAACTGAGGACATCTTTTAAGGTGAAAACGATAAATTTCAACTTTTTCCTGATCATGAATTTTCAATAAACAGTTGAAATTTTTAACTGCTTCACTTCTACCATTTTCTTTACTTTTCTGAGTTAACAAAAACATTTACATTTCGAATATTGGCGGCCGTCTCTTTCTCCACCATTTCTAATTGTTCTATGGAAATGTTTTGAGCATTTAAAAAGACTTTTACAATTATTTCTATAACTGGATCTTTTTACCTTTCTTTATGTAACTTTTATTTTGAAATATCACTGATATTCTGGATCATCCGGATGAAATAAAGGGATCCTTTGTCGATATTGATTCACATTATTTTCACTTTTCTTCACCATTAGTCAGATCCAGAAGAACTGTCATCTGGTTATTTCCATTATTCTATTTATTCTAACTCGTGTAATGTCCGAGTTCCAATCTTCTTTGTTTCAACCCATTGATGCCTCACACCTGCCGATGATATATACTTTTTTTATAGAACTTAGTATCTATTAGTCAATGGCTCCAAAGTTTCTACTTTTTTATAAGATTTGTGTCATAAATAAATGAAAATAATTAATATTACCTTTGTACAACCAAAAATTGTTAATATTTAAAATGTGTTGTGATGGGGCTCATCCCTCCCTTCGGGAATGTTACCCTCTTCGATTTTCCGATTTATATCAGGGTCATTACAATCCTGATAATCAGTTGTTATTGTTGTTGTTGATTTTAGATTTGCCAAATAAAGTTTTAAATTGTACTGTTTATTTCAGTTTTACTGTTAGGGCTCCCCTAATCTATTATACCTGTGGCCAGGGTTACTACGATCAACTTTACTTTCACTTCCGTCATATCTTCCTTTGCGGTTACTAGATCTACCATCTCACGACAGCTGCTATCTCTAGAACCTTATCCACACAAACAAACAAAGAATTGTCTGGCTAAATGTTTTTCAAATTTATAAAGATAAGGATATTTTGTAAAATAAAATATATTTAAATAATTTTAGCTGCCAAATTTAAAAAGAAACAATTAAACTTTAAGTTACTGTGCTCTGAAATTTTACCTTTCACTCGGCCTCCGGTTCTTCCTGACAGACAGCCACAGAGAAAGGTCTCTGTAGGAGAGGGAACGTGGACTCATCTACCGAAAGTACTGCGTGTCCTTTAGATGATTATTTTGGACTTTAGCGCTTCATAGTTTCACATTCTAATGGATCTGATCTTCTCTGACTTTTCCTATCTTTTCCTCTTCAAAGTTTGAGAAAAGTATATACACAGAGACAGACGATTATACACAGGACAGATACAGAAAGTCCCTGTTTTTGAAGTTACCATAACAAAATCCTAATCAGAGTGGAATATTTAATTTCCATTTAATGCTGATGATTAATTATGTTTGTTTACAGGAAAATATAACCTCTTTATTAACGTGAGATTGTTAAATATTAATTATGTCTGGTGAATCTTACGTTTGAGAAGACATCACTAAGGGAGATAACTCTAGTGGAAACAACTGGCGACATTTCTGCTAGTTGTCTGACCTTTAGCTATAATTTGATGAGACAACCGCTTCAATAGAATATTTCATCGCATCTTCAAGAATATACTTTTTACCATTTTGTTAATTTTGCATAGAGAATTTAATTTTAAAAGTTAAGAATATCTTTTAATTCAATATATATTTCAACAATTTTTTTAGTAATAAAGGTCGATAATTTTTCATAAGATGCATATAAATGTTGACTGATCATTAAAAATTTCCTCACGATTGTTTAATAATTTCCTTTATTCTGAGAAACATCCACAAATAAAGTCTCCTTCTGTCCCAGTGTCCCGCTTGTACTTGATGACCTTTTAGTTAGAGTCGGATGTAAACTGAAACTGCTGAGAGGAATCTCAGCATTAAACTAATACCACACCTCCTACGGTTTCGTTAAATGATCCAGTTCGGATTGATGTCCTGTTTCAGAATTGGTAGCATCTGGTAGCCAGCCTTTGGTCTTGTGCTGCTATTAAGTTCGTCAGTTTCTGATCTTTTTTGGGGGTGGGGTGTGTGTTGCGAGGTGTTTTTGGGTCTGACTGTTAGGTTGCGTATGTGTGTTGGGAGCTGGGTCGGATCCACGACCGGCCGCCGCAGCTGTTTGTTTGAGGCCTTATTTCGACCTGTGGTTTTTTGTTTTTTGTACCTCATCCTAGTGAGAGCAGCGGGCTGCCCAACTCCTTCGTACTACTATTACGGCAGGAGAGGTAGGGTTTTTCCAGGCTGGACTCTCAGGACAGAGTTTTCTCTCTATATGTTCCTTAAGACACTAGTTTGGGTAGCATTGGGCCGCAGTTTATATTTTACACGTCCAACTCGGACTATGAGGGTCGGGGGGCTCTAAATTTGAATTTGTTACAAGTTTTATTGTGTATGCTAGTGGATGGCGGCACGTTCTCCCTTCGTAGGATGTCTGCTTGGTGATCTTGGCTGCCAGCTTCGCCTCTCCCTCGCTGGGGAGCCGGAGGTTCCCTTGCTCGTTGTTGTTTGGGGAACTTGTTCGGCCGACGCGGTGATGATCATCGCGCTGGACGGAGCCCCTCTGATGCGGTGTGAAAGGCGGTTGCCCGTTCCGGACGTTGACTGGTCATCGCTCCGACCGGTGCTCCTCTCCTTTCTCCTGCTGTGGTGATCTGGGGGGGGGGGCTAAAAAGCCGGTCTTCTTGAGGCCTGTTCGTGTAGCGGCGCCGATTGCGTCATCAACGGAGGCAGAAGCGTGTTGTAGTCCACTTAATGGGGCTCGTGTAGGGGGGGATATTATAAATAAATAGAGGCTTGCTGGGCGACAGGGAAAAAGAAAGGATGAATGGGCTGGACGGGAGTCGGGTAAGGAGGTGGAATGCGGGAGCTAATTGGCCTTTTGTTGGGGGGGATTAGGCCGTATCCGGTTCGAGTGGCCGGTTCCTTTGTTGGCTAAGTGGCGGAGCGTGCCACTTAATCCTTAAGGTGCGGGCCCTCGGCTGAGGACTCGCACTATGCTGTTTCCCTTTTCTGAGGCTGGACATGTTGATAGGCCCGGGGGAGAGGCCCGGTCGTATATATTTATCTTGCAGGGCAGCCGGCATTGGACTTCCCGTAGTAGAGGGGGGGGTGGGGGTCCTCCTCTCCGGGCGTTGTTTACCTGGTTCCTGCTAGTTTAGTGTAGAAACAAGACTGAATAATAATAATAATAACAATATTAGTAATAGTACTTTCACAGGTTGCCAGTAATGCTACGCGTAGCATTACTAGAGAGAGAGGATCCTCCCCTAAGTGAGGGAGGGAGAGAGAGAAAGACAAGAAGATAGAAAGAGTAAGCATACTTAGAATAAAGATAAAAAGGGAGGGTAGACTCAAGGGGGCTGGTCTGGTGTGCAGATTGTTGGGGGGTTGTATGTCGTTGTTCGGTTGAAGTTTGTTGAGTGTGGTTACTTGCCCGAGGGCGTCGTTTATTAGCCAGATGGACGAAAATGTGAGTCTGTCAGTCTTACTGGATCTCATGACCGCGTATTTCGGTTGTAACCGCTGGGTTATGTAGTTTTGGAACAGTGTTTTGGTTGAGGTGAGCTGACCGCTCTATAAAGCCCTCCGCCTACCCCAAGCTATCCGTTGAGGCCGTGAATACGAGAAAGTTCGAAAGGCGGCCCTTTTTAGTCCTAGCCGGGAACCCAAAGCTGCGCCAGAACGCGTTAAGCTTGTCCTGGGGACTTTTTAGTTTTTAGGATCAAATCGCGGACTAGACACCACAGTTCTATGTTCGTGGGACCCGAAAATAATACAGTGTAGTGTCGTCTCGTCCGTCTCTGTGCATTTGAGGCATTTTGGGGAGTCTAATAAATTCCATTTATGCTTTTTCTCCATTGTGGGGAGAAGAGAAGTTTCTAAGGATTTTCAGTGGATGTCAGAATGCAAATCCGTCCCCAGGTTTTGTTGTTGGTGCTGTGCCAGATCCTATCCCATGGAAGTGGTCCTGAGCTGAGCGTGTTTTCCCACTTCTCCCTGTAGTTCGGTTCCTGTACAGGTCGTGACGCGAGGGAGAAGTGTATGTCACGTTGGGATATCTTGTCTAGATCGAGGGTTTGTGTACCTAAGCTTACAGTGTTGTTTGCGTGTATGTCTATGTTAGACTTAATCCAGTTAGTGAGGGCACTAACGTGGTAGTCTGTTAGTATGTTTTTCTGTGCTCTGTATAGTTTTAATTTGTTAGTTAAGACATGCATCCCGCTAGGGCGCGATATGCCTTAGCTAAACGGTCTAAGAATAGTTGATGCCATCTTGGTCTACTTTCGGTGGTTCTAATGACGTTTAGTATATTTATAATTGTTGAGCACCTGTTTTGCTCTCTAGATTTATTATGTTTAGCCCTCCTCGGCATCTGGGGAGTCTTATTAACTGTTTATTTGCCAGGTATTTGCGCCCTTGCCACAGGAACCGATCGATCTCGGCGTCTATGGCGGTACGCGCCCACGCTGGCATTCCTATAATTTTTGCCTTGTAATATATTTTGGGTGCTGCGTATGTGTGTATGAGTTGTGACTTTGTAAGATCTTAGCACAGGGTTTCATACCATTTGCTGGTTGATTCTTTTCTTGATCTTCGTCTGGTTTTTGTGTGTCGATTTAGGTTAGCATCAGTCCTCTTGTCCTGACTCTTTTCTTTTTCTACTAATGAATAATTTTGATCTCTTGTTCTCATTTCTTAGCTTTCTTCTTTCGTGATTAATTTCCTCTTTTAATCAGCTGACCACTGACGGCCTCTATGGGTTTCATTGTACTCAGAGAGCAAATGGTCTTTCCTCTGTCAAGTTGGCATAATAATTTGGAAAAGGTCGTCTTTTTCTCATACCTGGAGTGTACACCTGAATTTTCTCTGTTGTTTGTTCTTACCAGCCGATGCCAAGTTGTCTGAAACCGCATCTAGGAAGATACATGCCTGAAATTATTATGGATGGATTATTCGCTGTAGTTTTAAGCTTTTTTTCTGTTTCTATTAGCAAGTTGGCTTGGATTTTTAGTCTTGATGTCCAACAGTATGTCGTCATCACTGGTATTGTCTGACATTGATGGACTCTGGTCCAGAAGATGAATTCAGTTCACTTTTAGCGATGATTCTTTTTTCTGCGGCTCTCTTTTTATTTATTTCTTTCATAGTCGCCTGCTGCATCCCTCTTCCTGCTCTAGCACTTGGGTGGTTCTATATCATAATCAATTTGCATATCACTTGTTTGGGTCAACTTTCTCTCTGGAGGATTTCTCTTTATCTGGTCCAAGCTGTCTTTATTGAAATTTCCCCTACCTGTAGTTGTTTTGCCACCTTATAGTTTTCACGTCGTCCGTCCGCATGCCGAAACTGGCTGTTTTCACCTTGTACTTTGTGTCAACACTTACTGTTTTTATCGCTGTGCGGGGCCGGAGCCGAGCAGGGGTTGGGGCGGCAACATCGAGTATACATGCCATTGCAATATCCCACTTTGATGCAGGTCGGACCCGTTGTCATCCCTTTGTAGTGACTAAATATCATTTTGTTTTCCAGAATGGGGAATAGTCCCTCACGTATCTACTGATTTCAGTGTCCACGTGTGCGGCAAGCTTCTGGATATCTGTCGGTGGTTTATCCGGCCCCGCTCAGGTTTTTTCTTTCCAGTTCTGCCGTCCTCCTGGTATAATTACGTGTATTGGGATCTGGTCTTTGCCTTCATTTACTTCCTGGAATTCTTTTGGTCTGATGGTGATAGATTGTTTTTTAAAA